>JAQGAH010000003.1:0-242088 GCA_034696885.1 Lepidocyrtus paradoxus
AACGGGTAGGGGGGTAGACGCTCTTTTTATTGCAGATTCGTGATCAGCGCCCCAAAATACCCCTGTATACAAAGTATAAGCCAAATCGTATGTAGAAATTTTTTTGGTCATACGATTATAGAATTATGGATTAAAGAGTAAACTTACGTACGCACACTGTGATTCCCTGACACAGAAATGAAAGGGAAAAAATCCCTGTGTCGTTGCGTTGTGTTCCCTGTGTTGACAATGAAACGAAATGGAGTGACACGCTGAGACATGTCTAATGAAAGTATTACGAAAGCCATATTGCATCGCACATGAGATGGTCGTCCAAACAGGGTGGACTATATACTGTTCTGAAATTATGGGCTGAACCTGCATTGTATATCCTTGGTTGTAGGTTTACTGTAAATACTGCTCTTGTTGAGAAAGTCGGAGGATGGCTCCTTTTCATTCCATTTTATTCTTTTTAGAGGGTAGTGAGGGAATTGTTTGGTCGGGCAGCACATGTGCTTTCCCTGGATGTAGTGGGAAGAATGATGGGCCATGGAAATGACACTGCCTGCAAAGGGGTTTCACTGAAGGAGTAGTATTTTGACAGACAATTCAGGAAATGTCAACACGTTAAAAAGCCAAAACTGCTGGAGAAAGCGGGGGTCGCTATTGCAACCTCCAAGAAGCAAGTGGTTGAGAATATTTCGTGTTTATAGTTGTACCAGGATACCACATTATTTCTCCTCTTGTTTACTGGATCGGTCATGAAGTAAATGGGAATATAAGGATTGTAAAGAGTTTAACAGGGAATAAAGTTCAGAAGCCTTCAAATTTGGGAGAGATTATTTAAATTGGCCAAAACAAAAATGCTCCCTTTGGAAAGATGCAAGAAGGACAAATATATTAACTGGATTGTTACGTACCGATTCAGTCTCTGAAATCCATTATATCTGCAGGCTTAAATAAACATTTGACATTGAACGAAATCAACTTGCGGACATCTTCAATGCATGGTTGATGTTCAAGCACTACATAATTTAAATAGGAAATAATATATATTGAAGTTTTTAATGAATGGGTTTACAGAGTGGAAGATAGAAAAACCGTGGGCGCTGAAAAAGCACTCAAATGAAACATGAAATTTCGTTAGCCTTTCTGATGCAGCGCTAGGCGCCAACAGCTTGTACCGGCAATAATGATGATTGCATAGATGCAATATTCCTGTTATATAGTCTCCTTCGCAGGTTTGATGTAGCAAAAGGATCAGTCTTGTATGAAGGACTAGAAGGACTTAAGTGAATATAGATAAAAGTGAAGTGAAGACAAGGTTGTCCCTGCCCACTTACCTTTCCCCGTCATACTTCACTTTCTCTTGGTGTGTTCCGTACACATTTTATACAGGTCACATTTATACGTACCTTAGACGTAATAGCGGAATTCATTCAACAGTGCTTGGATCGAGGGGATAGGGTGTGGACACTTGCCGTTTCTTTCCATGCATATGTCTTGAATTTTAAAAACAGATGCGAACATTTTTTTTCATTTTTGAATTTTTGTTTACTCGCAACCATTTGTTTAATATGAAGTTGAAGATTCAGGCAGCCCAATTAACCAGTTGGGTATACTTTTGGTATGACCAACAAAATGATACCATAACCATGAGGACAAATAAGTACCAGGAATTCAACTTTTAGGAAACTTTCTTTCTATTAAATATAATTCAATTCTTTACTATCGTTACCAATAACAAACTGCAAAAAGTTAAGAGTAAAAGGGAAATGTAATGAACGAATCAAAAACAAGTGAAACCTTAACGTCATATAACGTCGTTATTAGGAAAACTACTCACTAGAAACGTTAGTGAAAGTTCATTTCCAAAGTTTCATACTGACCTGCTGCGAAATAACGAAAATTCAGATTCACCATAAAAAAAATCCTTTTTACGAAAAAGTAGATCTAGTCCTTGTGCAATCATTCTTGGTCAGCATCACATATCATCATTCAGCCGTATTGGTCTTGGTCTGCCAGAAGCTGAGTAAAGAGTAATCAGAGAAGTGCATAGGACAAAAGGAAGGATTAATAGCAAAAATATTCAACTTTCCCCTGCCTCAAGCTAATAGCATGCGAAGAGGAGCGGCAGAACCCCTGTGCAAATACGCCTTTCCTTACCAGTTTACAATTACAAAGTGGCGGATTGGTCTCCCATTTTTCCCTTCGCAATATTTGAAGAATTGGTCATCTGTTAAAGTAAATACGACTTTCCAACAAACCGGATTTCTGAGTAAGGCAGTAAAAAGACCAAAGTCAACATGGTCATGTGACTTCCACTTCATATCCCGTTCCTTTCCCGTTCCCCAAGTGTAGTGATGGCTAAAGGTAAGCCTAAACCTTAAACGGGGAGATGTAATGAAGGAGAAAAAGGAAATGGAGGAAATATTATGGGAAGGGAAGAAAAGCTGGGAGTCCAAATCAAAGAATATATGGGGTATCATCATCACTATCCAATCCCCAAATATAGGAAGGGCATTATCGTCAGTATTTTTAATCCAGAGTAGACATACTACTACTTACTATAAACTTGAGGTAAATAGATAGTTTCTGAAAGTGGAAAATGGGGAATGAGAACATCCATGCTTTGGGTGAAGCCGACCATCCTCACATTTTACTCTCCCCTTTTATTTCTCAACTTACTCTCCACCACCGACATCTCTCTAGATGAAGGAAAATACTTGAAGATGTGGCTCACATTGTTGGTATTATTAGTTTAATGCAGAGCGGAGTTTGGCACGCCAACTTTTTATTACATTGCTTTTGTTCCGTTACCACAAGACGAAGGGAAAAATGATGAAGGAAATAGATTATGAAAGGGAAAAAACTTGAATGGATGATCAACCAGACAGGTATTTCTACTGGGTTTTATGGGTCATTGATAGTAGACATGAGCTTGATACCTTTATTGGGTAGGATATAATTCTACTGGAAGTTCAGGAAAATGCATTTAGTTAATCCAAACAACACAACTGGCATGATTATGGGTTAGCCCATGAAAATCCCAGTCAATTATAGAGTCTTTGCTGGTCCCTTGAAGAAAATGCGGTATTCGAATTGCGCATTTTGTAAGATGAAATATTTTTGAGTCCATTTATATCCATCCATCTATTCCGTGTTGCAGTGATCATGTGTCTCCTGCTATTTACATTTAAATGGGAAGGTATTATTAGCCTTCTGATATCAAATCCGGTTCACGATACACGTCTCCGATTATTTGACTAGATTGGGAAATGTCTCATATTACCTCATATTGTAGTATATTTGTACCGTATGCTGATTCAAATATAAATATTTTGTAAAAATTCTATTTTGGGATTACAGTATTAAGTTGCAACAGCTCACATTTTTTTAGCCCTAAAACCTTTTTTAAACAATGGAGATGGCTATAAAATGAATGTCAAGATGTAAAGGAGATGCCCAAAGGCATACAGGAAAAAGTGACATGGTACAGTTACATATTTCCCCGGTTCCTACCAGATACAGATAAAGTAATCACATCACCAACCAGCAGATTATTGTCACAGAGATTTGTAGGGAAAATAATGGATTACAGAAATAGACGCTATCGCATCCCCGTCAAATACATATATGTATAAAAGCCAGTAGGAGATGAACGGAGGGAACGGAAGTTGGAGACTAGACAATGTGCATTTACAGATGAGACATGATTTCATGAAATTCGCCTTCGGAAACCACCTCGCCAGACAGTGAGACTCTGGATAAAAAAGGGAAGAGAATGATGGTGATAGTGTAAGTAAATAAATATTTGTAATGGAAGCAGGGGAGCAGATCAAAATGGTAAGTAGGTAATCCAATTGGACAAGAAAGTAAAGAAAAGGGAAAGACGTATAGAGAAAAACATTTTTTGGCCCCCCTATGAAAAGGAGTCACAGTTACATCATGTGAGGAGAGGGGAAGGTAGGAAAATGAGAGAGATTAAGGGGGACTGTGAAGAAGGCAACTCGGCTCTATTCCTTAGCAACACAGGAGAAAAATGTACGAGTTCCGTCTGAAAGGTGGTTATAGAGAAAGAGTAGACCAGTGGCCATCCATCCCCTCCCCATTTTCAATCCTATAATAATAAAATAATAATAATAATAGGAGATATCAGCAAGATTTTTGTGTATACGGTTCATGGTGGTGGACCGATGTCCACTGAACGATTTAGTGTTCAGCCTGGACCAGTTTCCATAATTCATGAATTTTTTCCCCTTTCAGGGATAGATTTTGGGAAAGTGTTTCTGCATGTTTTTCTTTGCTGGTGCGACCACCACATTGGTGGCATGGGCCCTTTGCTTTTATTTCGATCGTAATCATAATATTGAGCATTATAGTTTTTGCAGCGAGATGCACTGCATTTTTTTGGAATGGGAAGGAGTTAAATGACCGCATCATCTTTGGTTATGTAGACATAAAAAAGGAATATATGGGTATATAGCCCAGAGTAATATGATATTTCACTTCAGTACAGTAGGCTTGATATGGAGACTATTCCAATCCAATATCTATGAAGTAGCAAGATGATGGACAGTGTTATGTGACAATGATGACAAATAGGATGAAAAGGGGAACTAAATGAGGAAAAGGAGGTGTACTTAATAAATGAATTCATGTAGGAATGTGTTCATTCCATTTACGTATACATGCTTATAGAGGTATTATAACATTGGTACTTTAGTACAAGGGGAAATATGAGATTTCTCTTCAGAAATGCCAAATTCAGGCTAGTCAGAAGGAGGAAACTGTTTTAGTAGCTATATCACATTGGATAAACATGTCGGATGCGCTCCACTATCATGTATGGCTTTGTCATGCGTTGTTTTGTAAAGGGGCTAATTTATGAAAAGAAAGGCATGATAAGCATGTCACATTAAAAGATAATAAAGCTTTAGTGAGGTCCGAATACTATCAATAATAGAAAGGTTTTACAATTGATGTTCTTCCAAGCCAAAAATACTTGCAATACAATACAACAATATCTCATACGCTCGTCTTTTTTAGAAAGTTTACCCTGCTGCGGCCAATGTCAAAATATCCTTCAATAACTGTGGATGAGCGACTTCAGCAAAGTATTGTTGAATGACCAAGCGGAATGTCTCAAGAAGGACTGTATTATACACCTGTTCCCTTCGCTTGCATTCTTGAATGCTCCTTGACATGAGTCCGGGCTGATTTCCACAATACGCAAATCCACAAATATATTTGGCATAATGGGAAAGCGAAAGAGGCACAAAATGCGTCTCTTAGTTAAATTTACTTAATATTTTACACTACATCTTTTCGGATGTATTCATCACAATACTCCGCACAATGTCACCTAAAATTATCCTCGCGATCAAAAAATATTATTACTGAATTTGAGTTTTGAATTATTGTAGTAGATAAAGTTGTACAACTTCTCAATGACAATATTATGGCGACTTTGATTATCATTACGGCAAATATAGTAAACACTATTAAAATCATAATTTGAGGATACATCTTTCATACCATTTTGACTATTACGACCATCAATATAATTATATCTCTCTCTATTATGCATTTGAGTCACTCTGGATTTCTACCCCACACCACAGGAGCTTTTCATCCTGTGCAACTACCCCTGTAAAATATTTTATCGTTCGGAGCTGAATTGAAATTTGCTTAAAAAGCTTCCTCACATTTCCTCGAAAGTTTGCGCAGGATGTCTTGTAAGATGCAGGTATGTATGATAAAAGGGAAAGCAAATAGTTTGTCACTTTGTCTTCCTCCTCTGCTCTACTTAAGGAGACGAAAATAAAAAAAAGGAGTTGGGACAATTTTCCTATGAGCAAGTAGTGAGACACCTGTGTCCTCTACCTCTTTACTATTCATGCGAAGCGATATGTAATCTTCGGGCATTTATATAGACATTTGAATCCCCATACCTACATGGGAAGTAGGCTCCACTGCTCCATCAACACTCTCACTTTGAAGGGACGCTTTCATGTAAGACCCGTAAAAATGGAAGGCATAACCTTTCAATCGATTTTCCCCAATCCAGGAAATGTAGATCGGGGAAATTTACACCTTTCATCACAGTCGTGTAATGAGCTCTTCATGGAAAAAATCCCGTTCCCAGTCATACGTCCTATTGGCATATACTTTGGGCTACAAATTGGGGAAATGTTGTTCAAATTGAAAGTTCTCCCCGCTACAGTCTATATCTTGTTTAGGTTGATTAGACTTTTTTTTTTGTTTTAATAAAACTAGTGCAAATCCTTAGGCACTATAGAGAAAATAGGGATTGTATTAGGTAGGTAGATTCTATTTTCTCCAGAAAAAAAACCATGAATATTCTCAAGAAGCCGTGGCTCAACATGAGCCTACCTGACCCATGCAAAGAGGCAGGAAAATACGTCCACTTTAGGTTTCCCTGACACAAGAATTTTTCCAGGCGGGAAGGTCCAAGACTCCTTATTCATATTTTATCTTTATATCTTCCTCGATGAAACATGAATGTAGTTACATTTTTTTCCCCAAGTACTTTTCCTTTATACAAGGGAAATTTTCTCTGGAAAATCGAGGATGACAGCAAAGGGTTGTCTTTCGACTACAAGATGAGCACACAAATTTCCCTTTCTTTTCAGTTTGAATCGAATGTCTTACTTTTTTTATGTCTTTGAAAGAGAGCTAAAGAGTAGAGCTTTTTTTTGTGTGCTCCAGCCTGCTGTGCCTACTATAGCTGGTAAAATGGTAAATGTGTACGGATAGTTTCGAAAGCAAGTTGCTGCATTACATTTTCATTTTTTTCTTCTCTTCTTTCGTTTGAGTGATGAGCGGAAGTTTTGGTGTATGCATAGCTATTGAACCATGAAAAGGAAAACGAGCTACAGCTGAGCCAGATAACGAAGTTCACAAGTCTGTGTAATATCTTAGCTGCTCTATAGGTACAGGTATTCTCATACTATTTTTTCTTCATGGATACATATTGAAATATTTTTTGAGGTGCAGTAGCTCAAGCCTAAACAAATTGACAAATTGGACTTTCCCTTTCTCATATATATGTGGAAGAGAGAAAAAAAAGCCTCGCTTTCTCCACACATACATTTTACTTACTTTCTAACCCTATTCTCCCAATTTCCATCCTTGCATTCTTTCCCCAGAGTTTACGTTACTTAAAGATGAACGGGAAGACAAAACAGAGAAATATATGGAAAGAGAGGAGTCAGCAAGTCAATATTGCAATACATTCTTAGCGAAAAAAAATGACGATGTTAAAACGTGCACATTTCAGGGGAAAAAAAAGGAAATCAAGAAGGAATCTACTATAATATGCAAAGTTGTGAACGCATACATAAGTACGTCGAGCTCCACTGCTCTTTCACAGAGAGTAAGTCACTGTGATGCTTTCCCCCCGTTTCTCCTTCCTTCAGCGCACATTGGAGAAAAATGCTAACAGTGAAACTGGGAAAAAGTAGGGAAAACATTGGTTTTTCTCCTTTTTCCCTCTTCATCACTCTCTTTTAAGAACACTGATAAAGATAATGTTTTGGAGAATGCTTTCTTCTCTCAATGAATTCCTCCAGTCATCCAATAGGAAAAGCAAATTTCTGCTGATTCCACATTACGCCAGGAAGATGGGAGAAAATGGATAGTCCTTATATAAGACTCCTGAAGATTGATATGACGGGAAAAGAGCAACTCTCCGAGTCCTTAACTACATTAGGTTATGTCGGATTCATTATTATATCTAATATTGAAAGAAGCCATAAAGGTCGTTACCAATTTTTTTTATATTCCTTGAATAGCTAACAAGTCAGTAACATGATTATTTACTTACCTTATTGCCTCTTTCGGGAAAACAACAGGAGCATGAGTTGAAATCAGCATAGTTTTCTTATTTGACGGAACAAGAAAATAGAGTGGAAAATGAGTTTATTGGGAGCTGAAGATATATTTTTTTTGTCGGATTGCTTAAGTAACTTCGGAAATTCTGTCGGCTCTACCTTTAATGAGGTAGGCAGGTAAAAAAAATAGCCCTAACATGGAAATTCAGATTACGTACCTGCGCACTTAGTATGGCAAAGTATGTCATACTTTGTTGGATATAAATGTCTTGCGATTTATCACCGGCTTTATTTAGACGTTTTTTTATGTGTCGTCATCCTCCTGTCATTGGCCGTGCAGTGTTTTTATACACTTATATGTAGATATTTATTTTGGTGTGGAATGATAAATTACGGTTGATTGCACACCCTATTGACTTTAACAATAAGTGGATGTGATGTTTGGACGGGAGGAGAATAAATAATAGAAATTATTAGCGAATTCCTGGTGAAATGAAAGTGGATGTTTGTAGCGGGAAAGAGTATTTCGGTGTGCCAAAAATGAATTTGCTACATGATTACAGAGGAATAAATAAATAATTCGGGGTATATGCCTTGATTTTGCCAATAATATTAAATATTCTGCACCATGTACGATATACAAGACGGTGGAAGGGCTGCTGGCTCACTTGACGACTGTTCACTTAGCGAAAGCAGAGAAATTATTTAGTAATTAAATAGGCGCATGGCATTCTACCAATTGGATTGATCCAAACCAAACTGTCAGGCTGGGTATGGGCTTGTAGGAAGGGGCAGAGGGACATCTGTTACTGCGATCAAAAACCAAGCTGCTCTGATGATACGTCCGTGTATTTTTTTAAGATTGCAATAAATTTGAATTCTAGTAGTCATAAGTAAACGTTGGCTAATAATGGGCAATAGGTAATGGAATTTTTAATATGCGCTCGTTCTCATAAGAGATGTACAGGTTCCCATTTTATAGTAAAGTTGCACAACAACTTTCCATAAATTTTTGATAAAGGCTATATTTCAAATGTATGAGGTGATGCAGCGGCACTTTTTCCCTAGCTATAAAAAGCTAATGGAGTTTTATACGTGGAGCACGGAAAAGTAATACGATTACTGTCTACTTTTCCCGTATTTATGTAACTAAAGACATATTTTATAATTGAATACTGCTGAGAAGGGGAGCCAGGAGGAGTGTGAGTACAGCAGCCTCTGCACTTTTGTAAAAATAAAAAACTTCCCAGACATGATCCCAGTTATGATACATATAATGTGGGAGTAGGATAATGCGCATCTGTTTATCATACAAATACCCCAGAAGGTATCGCCATTAACTAATATTTTCTTGTTGTTTAGCCATCAATTAGAAAAACAAAATGCCTAATTATTTCACAGGCCGTCTCCTTCTTCCCCCTCCGAAGTCTACACGGGCTGGAGATTTATGGGAACCCGTGGAACTGTTCCTGTGCCCTTCAACCATTTCGGGAGTGGATGGGAAAAAACAACGTACCATTTGGGGTCCCTCCTGTCTGCTCCCAACCGCAAAGACTTGTTGGTAAACTCTGGATTGAGTTGGCACTCGAGGACTTTGCTTGTCTTCCAAAGCTTCTCAGGAATTCTGGAGGAGTTTCCGCCAACAATGAGCAGCGGAGTCGGAAGATATTGGAAGGGGAGAATACAACACTTACCTGCCAATGGGAGGCGACTCCAGATACGAAGGTATGATTCCATATTCCTTCATTTCCCTTTCTAGATCCGCATAATGTAGCAAGACATTAGTCCAAGTAAACTTAGGACTCAACCCATTCGCCAGCCTCATTGCCAAGGTGAATTTTATCCGCAGAGTTTGTAAACTCTGAATATATTCTTCCTTGTCAGCAGTAAATCTGACTCCTGATGTTAACAGCTTATACTACAGCTTGTTATCACGTTATTAGGGAAGAAGAAAGGAAAAGAACCGTTTCGAAAGATGGAACACTTCTTGTTTTCATTATCCACTTGCGACATCATCCCCGTCGTCAAAATACGCATTAATATTCTCCTTAACGTCAACAACGTCGTATTATTACTAGAATCATCATCACTCTCCTCAAAGCATTAGTAGTTCCGACTAATAATATTTTAGTGACTATGACTATAGCCGTATCCCATGCTTAGGGCATATCCCACTCTCTTTCCCTCCATCATTGTTTTTCCTGCTGTCTTTGCATTTGGATGAAGATAAAGATGATGCATAGAAAATAAGAGGATGGAAGGAGCCATTAAGGCTATTGGTCTACTTTCATAATTTAACAAGAAAAACAGACGAGTACGGAAGATAATGTGCTTGGGCTCTTCTATCCTCCCCTTTTCTTTTGACTATCTCTATCCCTCTCTGGGAAACCGGTAGGAACCTTAACACTTTCTGTGTACATCCTATTTTTTCCCCTCCTTATCTTACATCATTTAAACAGGATATTTCCCATTCCCATAATTTTGTTTTCCCTTTTCAACTTAGAAATTGCAAAGTTAGGGCTGAGTTCGTTTATTACCTACGAACTGCTATTATTTAGCTTATGGCTCCATCAGTGTAATAATTTTCTTGATGGAAGATGAAAGTAGCCGTGTTGTTGTGCCTACTAGTTGAGCTCCAAGAAGTGCTGAGGGTCCGAGGCTGTTCTTCTTGCTCATTTTCTCATTTAAGAAAAACATTTTCTTTCCGTACTTTATCTACTTATGCGGACGGACTCTCTACCTTGTTCTTTCCCTCTTCCATTTTATTTCATGCATATTAATTATATTGTGCTACATCTTGATTTTGTTGTTATGCTTTAGTTTTTTCTGTTGTTTCTGTAAGAAAGCACTTACTGCTCATAAGCTGCTTATTATTTGCACACACAGAGGGGGGAACGCAGGAAAAAAGGTATCATTGGCATCAGGAGCGGAGGAGAGAGTCACGGAGTCAGCTAGTTCTCAGAATCACTTCTGTCAAATTAGTTCTTTTCATCCTTCCGGAAGGGAAAATGCAAATTGTAATTTGGTAATGCTATTTTTACATTTTACAATTAATTAATGTTAGGTAAAACGTCTTGTCACAGGGCTCAGAATGGGATAAATCTCATTTTAAGGAGCGTCGAATTTTCAGCTTGATATTTTTAAGCTGGGCTAAAAATAAATTGTGAAAATCGACTACCTACACGTTTGCTTTGTTACATCCAAGAAATGCCTTTAAAGTTTGATCCCATTTTTAGACTAAAGATGAATTAGGTAAAATCAAAAGTCACAAAATAACGAGCATTTTATTCATGTGGACCAACATTTGAAGCAATTATTCCTCCAGACTAGACTAACTAGGAACCACGAACCCGATATGTAGGATGAGGATGGCGTTTCTACAAAACTATTTGACGGAAATCAGTTTAAATAATTGTTTTATCCACTAATTGAAAGAAACAAGAGGAATTTTACCTCAAAAGGGATTATTGCTACGGTGTAGTATAATTAATGTGCTATGGTTCAACAAATTAATGTTATTAACAGTGATCCTCCAACTAACTATATCTATATGCTGCACTGCCCGTTTCGTTATGCTAATGGATGGGAACGTAAATGTTAAACTGTCCCTCCGGTTTGTCAACCCTTTTTTCCCTGCAAATGGCCCCCTAAATTAACTTGTATAAATTCAAAATGGAAAGTTGGAAAGACGAGGGGAAGCAATAAAGGAGACGAGGGAAAAAGGACAAAAGCGACCACAGAGCGTTCCACTACATGCACACAAAACGGTCTGCATGGGTATCTCAGAGATCTTTTGTATGTAAAAAGGAAGATCATGCTGATGATCTACTTCCTCCTCCTTCATCCACCTTACCAATGTTTTCCAGCGAGTGTACTCCTTCAATTCCCTTGAATAACAAAAACTATCCCTCTCACTCAGCACTCTCCTGTTGAAAAGCCTCCATCCAGCCCTTTCTCTCTCCCTGGCCATATTCCAAAAATAATGTGAGCATAGGTTTAATTTGTTAATTTGATTAATTTCCGCAGACTAATGTAATTAAGGGGTCTCTCTCCAGCCAACTGTAGCCTAACTTTTGCTATCATCCATCTCTCCCCCAATATATCTGGATTGTAGTCCCTGGTTATTTTCGTTAATTATCAATTAACACACACATACACTATGAATTATATAGAGTGTGTGTAGAAACACAAAGTTAAACATTTCGGTCATTGAGTGCCATGCAAATTATTAGTGATGGTAAGGTGGTTTCAACTCTAGTCATCATTCTTCTTTCTCAGTCTCGCTGCAGAATGCTGCATTCAGAGTTTGCTATCTTTTTTGGAAAGATGTGGATACTACGAAATGCTGCCTTCATCTGTATATTGATTTCACAGAAAGTGTTTGCCAAATTAGGGCAAGAATCGTAGATCTTGTATCATTGACTTTTTGGCAATGTGTTTTTTTTTAATTGATAAAAAAGCCACTTATAAACAGTTTGATTAAGTTTATACCTTATGAAGTCAATTTTTTTTGTATACCAGTTTCATCAGATTTGTATCGGGTTATTTTATTTTATGCTTTGCTGCTTAGATTTTCCAGGATATTTTGCATGTGTAGGTGTACCAAAGAGGCAAAGACACCAAACTCGGGTAGCATGGTATGAACAATAAAAATTCTGTAAAATGCTCCATATCCTACCACTTCGACCGTCTCCGAGTTTAATCTTCAACTCACAAGTAGAGACCCGCAAGTGTCATAAACAGTTAGACAGTAAAAGGGAAATTTTTGTATCATACTTTGGAGTTGGACGCTTTATGCAAAATGTATGTTTATATAGACCATTAAATTTTGAAATGCTCGTCAGAATAAATTATATTCTCAAAAATAAAATGAAATGAAGATTCCAACCAGATTCTAATTGTAAATGATATTTTTTTGCAATGTTGGATATTTCATTTCGATATTTCAGTAAAATATTCTCCCTATTTTAGTAACTTTCACTTTTCCTTATATATACGGTATTATGGAATGACACCTCAAGAAGTCTCCCATGTCAGTTGAGTCTTACGGCGTTATATATATGGTCTGAAATCAGAAGCAAAAAGCAACAGCATCATCATCATCCTTCATCTTCCCTTTTCTTCCTCATCCTCCCTAGTAATGTGGCTGCTGCTGGTGAGAGCATGTTGTTTGGTGAATTGCTTTCGCTACTATGCTCCTAGTTAGAAGAAAAGATAAGTTAGGGAAAGTGTCTCTTCCTATTATTAAGGCCCATTATTCATACACAAGTGAGGAAAAAAGAGGCCACTGGGAGTTATGAAAGAAGCTCTTAGCTCGTTTTACTTCTGCCCCAGCAACACCAGTTTTGTAGGGGATGCCTCGTCAGGCTTACTTAATCCTTACCAGTGGCCTTTAATATTGCTCAGAGACATAGACTCACCACGAGAGAGGAAGACTCCTGGAACTGTGCACTGTGGACAATGCCTAAAGTTCTCTTCATGTCTTCAAGAACTCCTACCGATTGTTATGTGCTTCTGTGTGGTTAAAATTTGTACGAGGGAAAAAGTTCTAGGAATGTGCTAACAAGAGTGCTCGTGATTACCGGGGAGCTTGGTCTGGTCGGTTGGTCCAAAAGACTGCAACCGCCTTAATTCCAGAATCCTCTCGCTGATCAAGACGATCCGATGATGATAATTATGACTATACTACCGTGAAAGCTCACGGTTAATTTACTCAATGCGGATTTCCCAAAAATTAACTACTATTATTGATTTTCCACGAGGCATGAAGCTCGATGATGTGCATATGTTAGGACACGACGGAGCACATCATGATTTCCAGCTTATACTTTATTCACAAATATTATTCTGAAGAGTAGTCAAGAGCATACAATTCCGAAAACTTCACGACCATTATCACAACGTTGTAATTTTTCACGCAGATAAGGTCAGGCAAGACAGTCATTATCAGGGGGAAAAGGAGGCATTAATTCTCACGACCGCTACACTGACATGCCCAAAAGTTGTTGATCGTTTCTGCATTTCAAGTAAGCATAAAGCTAGTCATCTGTTTCCACCAAATTTCAATTGTCTTAGATTTACTACATAAGTATACGCCAACTTTGTCGAAAAAAAGGATCTGGGAATGCTACACTAAAACACACCAGTTTCCTATTTTCCAACTCAACTCCCAAACGCTTTTTTCAAGGAGACGACTCCACGAATCAGAAATACTGGCCACGATAATGACGACACAATTTGCCATCGCTTCCCCTAGCTAACGTGCACATACCAGCAGAAAGAATATTATAGAACACCACGCGAAGGGAAGAAAAAAATGGAGTAAAAAACCAACTCTTTTTGTGTGTGTTTGGAACAGAAAGTATAATGCTCGAAATCTATGTAAATGAGGGAAGAGGAGGAGGAGAGGGCAGGGATGTGAAAGCGATAGAGATTGATTGAAGATTTACAATTGGATTTACCTAAGCTTTTATTTCCACTGAGCTTATACTTTCTGACTCACCCACTTGCACGCATACATATATAGTTAGCTATATAGCATTTAAAAGGGAATACTAACTATGGAGGCGGTAATGTAGTTGAATTCTGTAAAGGCAGACAGCCGGCGGAACTAGGAGGGATGGTAATACAGAGAAGTTTTCTGAAAATGATCATGGTCACAGTGGGAATGAATGAATCACTTAGAATCTTTTTTAAGTAAGCTCGTCAACCCATTGAAAAATAATTCACGTGGTGTGGTGTGAAAGAGCTGGGAGTAACGGTGAAACAAACCAAACATCGAGGATTCCCATCCAGAAAAAAAAAACACATTCCATATTTAAAGCGCTAGCAATCAGGCATTAGCTCCGTTCTGCTGAAAAGGTGGTGAATTTGTGCGATTGAGCCAAAGATGAGATAAAGAAGGGATATATATGCCGAGGGTAACGATCCTGTATAAAGGTGTTCATTAATATCTATCTGTTGCCTGGATTGCAAAAATGGTGTATTGCAATGTGGAAAAGGAGGATTGTCTGGAAAAAGGTGTCTCGAGAGAAAGCATGAGGGTTGCAGTGTTCTTCATACAGAAAAAGCCCTTCGCAAATGGGGAAAAAGGAAGAAAAAAGTATTTCCACGTACTTAGCCGAGGATCATGATAAATATAACATTTTGCATGTAAAACGGATGTAAAACGTATGATGAAGCTACTTATTACACATGCTAATTCTCACAATTTCAACGGGGAAGAGAGGAAAAAGTGTTCGGGAAAGTAGTGGTAGTGATGTTGTGGTGGAGGTGGTGATGGGAGAGGTGGTCGTGGAGGTATGTTGTAGTAGTAGTTAGATAGAGATTTGCTGTTTTGCTTACCTCCCTGTCATTTCCTACTCTTCCATGGCCCCAGATCTGGAATAATAATATATATATGTAGCGTTGGTTCTGTGTGTGCTTGAGAGATTATGTGAAAAGATTTGAAATCATGGTTGCTACATGGGGAAAGGATTTGCATGTTTGATGCTTTCCAACACTGCCGCAACTTTAATGAGCATATTTATTTAGTTCGACAGCTTGATCATTTTACTTCTCCATTCAATCCCAGTGAATCTGGCTGGGTATGTAGCAGGAGGAATGAGGAAGGGGAAAGCTGCTTTCTCCCTCCAATGTTAATTAATGACTACATGAGTGTGTAGATTTTACTACGTACTTATGTATGACTGTGTAGGGAGGTAGCTGTGGCTCCAGTTTTTATTCCGACTTTGGAATGGTCCCGACATCGGTGGAGTATACTTGGAGCGACACACGTCTTTTAATTTATGTGCAGTAGTCATGAACCGCCCCTGCTTATTAAAAGGAATGAGTGATTGTTTATACCGTGTAAGTGAACTAGCTGGAGATTACACCTCGGCACAGTGACTAGATATTTGAATAAAAGAGAAATGACATGAGCGTAGTTTGGGGGAATATTTGGAACGTGAATTTGGAGAAGAAGATAAAAAAAACTAATTATGTGATTTTTTAACTCATTATAGGTTCGTTGGTGGAATGGAAACAAACCTGTGGGAACAAACGGAGCAAGTGGTGTCTCCTCTGGGTTTCTCGTTTCCGAATCCTTTCGTTGGGAGTCAGGGGACTCCTCTGTAACTAGGTCAGGCGGATCTTTCAGTGCCAGCTCATCTCGTGGAGGAACAGACAGCAAAATTTCCGACTTTTCAGCCTCCCTATCACAAGGGAAGCATGGAAGAAATCAAACGTCTTCCTCTGGCGGGGTTGGCATCAAGACTTCCAGTCTGGTCGTGATAAGGACCACAACACGTGATGCGGGCTTGTACAGCTGTAAAGCGGAGAGCCGTGCGGGTTCAATAACGGCTAATTATACGCTCACTGTCATACAGAACAAGGCTGAACATCTCACAGGTAGGAACGGTACTAAACAAATTTTAATGAGACGCTTCCTCCTATAGTTTGCAGCATAAACTGGAGATGTGGAGATAGCTCCTTTGTAATAATTTTAAAATTATACTTCTCTACATTATGCCGAATGTTGAACAGTATGACAGTATTAAATACGCAGCGTTCTCTTCTCACATTGTGAGCGTTGAGAGAGCTACTAAGGATGTGGAGCCAGTGGGCGCTGGTGCACTCCTCCATTTCGTCATATTTTATAGGGAATAAAGTTTTGCACGGGCTCATTCCCCCACTAAGCGTGGTTATTCTCCAGTCACATGCAACATGCTAAAAAGGTAAAAGTGGCTTTTAAAGGGAATGCAGTGAGATTATTGGGTTCATTCCGCCTTCCAGTTTTAGATGGTGGAATAATGTCGTTACACTTTGCATTTTTAGCTGTCCACGCTTTCACTTGGGATTGTAGAAAGGCAATCTGCTTCCTCCGCTCCCTCCATGTAGAACACGGCCTGGGAAGGAGAAGTGAGAAGGAGTTTCGCTAATTCCATTAAAATTTATGTACTAAACTGCCAGTTTTGCCAGGGAATTCACCTATTTTCTATGTCTCCCTTTCCCCTTTCCTTTCGTGGTCTTTGTTTTCCCATCCTGTATTCATTTACTTTTACCCTCTTCCGAAAACTTTTGCAGTTTTCAGGATTGTTCTGTTGTCTCTGTTAAAAGTGGGAACTTGTGGAACGATATCGACGCAGTGTATATATGCCTAGCCTTAAAGTGGAAACAAAAACGGATGTATGAGTGGGAACTTATCATCTGTCTGTGTGGTGATACCATAATATAATTTTGCTGTAATTACTTCTCTCTCAAACCAGTTTACGTTGAACCACTTCCCCTTCAGTAACTACTGTTCTTGTACGCTCCCTCCCTGGTTTATATAAAGAATGGATGGAGATATGAGCAGCTCCCTTATAATGCCTGAAATGGAAGCCGCAGTTGGGTACTAATAAAAGGAGGAATGTACCGCTTTACCAAATCAATTTGTTAGAGAAGTTACGGTTATTAGTGCAAGTAGTAATATAACTATGGTTATTTGCAATTTCAAATTCAAACCTACTCACTATTTCCCCATGAAAATAGTTGGCTTTGCTATCTATCTACCTTTTATAGGGGAAGAGTGAAAGTAAAGCGGTTCATATAAAGTTGTACGGTATGACATATTTAGTAACTATAGTTTGAGACTAGCTCCATGCCTTATTATGGCTAATTATTATTATTGTAGTTACAAGCTAAGTTATTTGACGGAATTAATGCTAATCCGAGTTCAGCGTAATTTTGTTGCAAGCCTTCCCATCTGAGCTGCTTATTTTTAGTCATTTTGAAAACCAAGTATATGGTTGATCGAATTTTGCTCATTTAAAAATGTTTTTTCGGCAAGATAAACTAGTTTTTTGCAAATTTCTGTTGGAGGTGGCGGATTTGGTATTTGCTAAGCATATTGTGTGCTCATCTTCCATGTACATAATTCCCCTTCTTAGGTGCATTGTGAAGGCAAATGCAAATCGAAAATGGCAGGTTGTGAAAAAATAAAGCATATCATGAATAATACATGTAACGCCGGAGGTACGATCAGGACCTGTGGGACGTCAGTTGTACTCTGTAATATTAATACTAAAATTACCAAAGAGCATCATAGCATGATGGCGATCCAAGGTCAACAGTATGACGTTGATATAATGCTCGAATGTAGAAAGTAGAATCTTGTCTGATTTGAAGTGGGCATCTGACTACTTGAAATAAAATAACAATAATAAAATAATTCGGAAAGATTAAGCCAATATGGGACGATATAAATTTCTATTGAATTACTACATTTGTTGTATTGCAACAAAAATCATGTATTGTTAGAAAAATGAGAAGGATGGCTCCATTTTCGTAAATCAAACTTTCTCAGAAGGAAGGTATATATTCTGTTATATTCCAAAAGGCAGGGAGATTATGATCTTATTGGTTTCGATTCAAACATCTCCATCACGAATACTAAATAATAAATTTTTTACCTTGGAAATGAAGGAATTTTTTCTCCGGACTTGACTTATTATATTGCTATTATCTTTTATCATATTGAAGTTTCTCCTGAAGCCTCATTTTATTTTCTTTATGGAAGACGACTAGGCACCTCATTCACTTATCAATTCATCTACAATTCAATTTTATATACCTAACACAATTAACGTTGAGAGTACACCATTCCAAAGGTCATTATTGTCGGAAGCAGAATATTATGGTGAATATGGATAAATGCGAACACAGAATTGATCAAATTCTGACAATGCTGTCAACTTCAGCTTTCAGAGTAAATCTCTGATTAGTTGAAAAATGGCTTAAAAGTGGAAATGCGAATATAGAAGGCCGTGCTCTCTTTAAAAAGGTTTAAAAATTAACCTTGTTCGCAATCCATGGTTAAAATGAAAGCAGGATGCGACAAACTGAGTTTATCTCTCAGAATTTCTAGTAGGTTATTAGATCAGGATCAGACGCATACAGCAAATGACACACGAACATTTTTTAAAGGAGCTAATGACGCAACTACTTTAAAATGCCGGTTTATTGAATAACCAGGGGAAAGGACGACTTTAATCTTTTCATCATTCAATAACAGCATTAAATATTTTCCTCTTATTCATGAATACCTTATTACATGCACAATTTTCAGGACTGCTCACCTGTTTCCCTCGCAAAGAAAAGGAGAAAATGCTAAACCGGACTGGATGTTTACAAGGAATCATAACAGTGGCGATAGAAAGGAGCAAATAAGGATCATTCCCTTCCAACTAGCTCCATGACACACTTAAATCCACAGTCGTAAATGGTGTAGGGGAAACGCTAAGCGGAAGAAAGGGGAAAAAACTAAACGGAAACTGGGAGAAAGCTTTAAGATGAACACAAAACACAAATAAATACTACGCAGCTAGGCAAAAATACTCTGATATATAAATAGATATACATAAAAAAAAGTGAAACTATAAAAAAAGAAGCAGCAATCTGACTCTTGTTATTTCTCCTTGTGTACGCAATTGTTTTTTCTTCTCATAGTACAAGCGTACTAGCATTCGTTATGGATCTGTTTATTCTCATGAAAATCCAATGTGAATGTGTGAGCTGTTTTGCGTTAACTCCCAAATATAGACACACATTTGCCTAGGTAGCAGACACTGTAAGTATATTGTTTATACAGAGTGTGTTTCTATTTCAGCCTTAAGGGAAACGATAAAAGCTTGGGAAAATGATCTGAAGAAAGAGGAGGAGAGGGAAAGGGAAGAAACGGTGAATGGGAAAAACACACTTTCTTCGCTTAGACTCGATGTGAAAATGTTTTCATCCTTTTTTACTCACTCAGTTTAAGAAGTTTAACATGAATTTTGCTCACGAACAAGTGAGTTGAGTGAATGAATGGTATACAATAAGGTACGTTTTTTGCGTAAAAAAAACGTGAGTGAATACGGAAGCAAGGTGATGTAAGAAAGCGATACCTGTATGTAATATACATACATAGTTTTTTACAGGAATATAAGGGAAACATGCAATAAGGGAAAATAAATGGGGAGTCGGTGAATAACTGGAGAATAAACCGGGTTTAGCATTGAACTTAGACTCATGAGAGGGCTGCATTGTGTCCAGTCCTGCTTGGCCGCTCCACTTCTTTTACGCCATATTACCAAGTATTATTGCTACTTACGTAAAAGAAAAGAGTGTATGGCGAAGGCCATGTCACTTCTTTTTTTCTCCCTTTTCCCCTCAAAATTCTATCATTAAGTGGGGATACACAGAGAAACATGACTGGGTAGAGTTTTCCCTTGGAAAATAGACTGGCTGAGCAATCAGCACATTTTACAATTGTACAAGTTTTTTTTTCCTTCTTGCAAGAAAGAGAAAATGTCCGAGAGAAAGATGCTATTATATAGATGATGATCATGATGATGACCACGGTTCGTGTATGCTGGGCAACATTTATGTATTATCGCAACTACTCGTGCTATTACCACTAAAAATAAAGTATGACATGGCATGGCATATTACCATGCTACCCAGTTTTCATGCCTGTTTCCTTAAAGAAGTGTGTAAATGTGTGTGTGTTTGTGCATGAGAATGCATTTACTGTACACATATAATAAAATGTTCTTTTATTCCTATTATTTACTCCAATTGGAGGGAAAATAGCCGCTTACTCGCTTTCCCTCCTGTCGACATGTACGTTTTTACGGAAAACGGTCATTCCCATTTCCCATTCAGAGGAAGAGAGTATAGAAGGGAAAGGAAAATGTGTTCATATGATCCCTGTCCATTCTAGGTCTTGGCAACAATATGTGCGTTATTGGGAGTGAAATTACAGAATAGGTAGAAATACTTAGAAAGTGGAGGAACGATCACATTAGGATTTTCTGGGAAGAGGGATTCACTAGAAACTAGCCAGTCGGCATTGGCTCCATATATTGGGAATAATATTATGCTACCTACTTATTTTACAAATTTTTTTACTCGGATTGAAATACTATAATGTTAGCTTTGTTTTTGCAAAATGGAGGATGACAAACTGGTGAAGGGCTTGGATCTTTGCAGCTAGTTGAACTTTAGCTAAATTGGCATTTACGTATATTTTTAATCATTGGTTGATTAGTATTACCCTATGCGTTATGAGTTTAGTGCGTGATTTAATAGCTGGATTTAGACGTGAAACGTAGACTCGCAAGTTTGCTCACATTTCATTATGCTTATATGTAAGAATGGTTTTTCGATATAGGAGTAAAGAGTTAAAGGCAACTTAATAATATTGAGGGGATTTATATATGAAGAAAGTTGGTCGACGGATCCAGTGCCTACTACTGTGCGGGAAGGATATTAAGGGAAAATCGGGCAGTCAAGGCGCCTGTTTAAACACAACATAACATAAACTAATATTTGGAATGAGGTAGGAGGAAAGTGGAATTAGACGGAGCATTATTGTAGACCTTTTCCCATGAGAATTGTTAATTCCATCGGAATGAATGACATGGAAAAGCGATGAGATGGCTATGTGAATAGCTGTGTTAACGACTGCCTACGACTCGCCTAAGCAAGATAAGACATTTCGCTTTCTCCTTCTCCTCAACATACGATAAAGTCTTAGGGAGGCTGTTTCCCCTTCAGAGTGTGTTTGAGAGGAGGATGTGATGATGCTAAAAGTGTAAAATGCTTACTCCACACTTTCCACGCTCATATCTTAAGATCCAGTTGATTCCAACTCTAACAAGATGACTGAATCCTGAGTGAAAATTACCGTTACATTTATTTTCATCCTTTCATTAAATGAGGGCTGGCTGATAGTTCTCTTATAATGGCTATTGTTTTTGTTCATAATTTATGATGAAGAACTGTCACACTCTCGCTTTGAGGACAACTGCTCCCAGAGCAGTTCCATTTATTGGCTTGATTCCTTACTTGTAAATGAGGGTAATGAAAGGGACTCCCAATGACTTTGGGAAATGACATTTTTCTTTCCCTTCCGACAGCTTTACTTAAAGAAGCAATTGATGGAATTGATAGATTTGCATTTCATTGCTGCCATGCTTGCGTTAATAAAAGCTTTCTCTGAGAAAACGAAAGATTTTTTTTTGTGAGGGACACAATGGCTGAATGACTCCTCTCCTATAAGTCATTAATTGAATACATGAACCTTAATTACATCCTTTTATATTATGTATACTATCGTATTTACTTTCCCCGGGAAAAGTTTGTGCTTTCCTTTCCCCCATTAAGTTAGCAGTTAAACCAATGTTGTAAAAAAAACTTGTGAAGATACGTCTCCGGCCAAAGTGAAGAGAGAGCCTGAGAGACCCACATTGTTTACAGAAAGTTTCAAAGTATTTTATACAATACTGTTTGCCCTGTTCGGCTGTACAATAAAGAGGTTGAAAGTTCTAGTGACAGCTTTCCTCTCTCCTGTCTTTTGTCACTTCTTACTTCTCCTGATGCATATTTGATGAAGAGGAGCGTTTTCCAGCTGAATCCCCAAAGCAATGAGACTCTATTTACTCTGGGTTCGCATATATAAACCCATTCACACTTTTCTTAAATAAGCTGAATTAGATGGAGGGAGTTGGCATAACAAGAATTTCAACTTTCTCCCATCCTCAAAACTAGTCTTGAAATAACTTTCACCCTTTCAATCAAAACTTATTGTCATTTTCACTTACGATTAGCCTCATCGCATACTCTCCAACTTCCAATAACATATTTATTAAATGACATCTGTGGGACGGCTTTATTCCAACTGCTGTTCTTCCAGCGATTGGAAAGGAGAAAGAAGAAAGAAAGTTGATATCAGTCTCTCACCAAGGAACAACCTCATATCAAGTGTATGAGACCTGACTCAGATTCCTTTTGCTGTTTAGCCGTCGTAAACATGAGCAATATTATGTGCAGTTGTGCACTTATCCCGGAGTAGTGATAGCAGTTTATAACAAAGATATAAATTGTGGTTGTATTGCCCACTTTCCTTTAAGTACCGTGGACATTGGCTGCACCACACACACAGGTACTGGAAGAATTTTTTATTCCGGTTATATATGATATGAAATGATACGCCATTACAATGCTTTTATGGGGAAAGTGGTACAATATTGAATTTTTGGTTAGCCATCTATCTGAAATCGATTGAGAAAGGATAATAAGAATGTACGGCTTAAATTCTCTCTTGGTTCCATTGTATATATTGTTCCCAGTGTTACGGATCTCGGCTGGACAAGTACACTTAAGAGCTGAATGCGACAATGTGATTTAGAGATAGGATCATGAGATCGTATAATTTCCCAACGAATTGACATAATATCCTATATAATATTATTGTTATTATTGGGAGTGCACAATAAAAATGTTCCATGCCTTTATACGGATTTTTTCTCTTTTTTTCTGGTGATAGGTCGTTTCCTCCTATTTGGAGCGGTGCTTGCTGCCTTACTCACACTGGTCGTGTCTCTGCTCCTGGTATGTGTGGTGTTTGGAAGTAATCGACGACACTACCAATCATCACGTATATCGACTGATGATAAGCTTGAATTGAATCACGTCGGAGGGACACAAATACTTGGGCAAAATGGTGGTGGGAGTGTCCCACTTATAGGGAACCATCATCACAACTCACACCACTACAATCACCGCCAGCACTCATCGAACCATAGCAGCAGCGCTACAACTAATGTGACCACTAATAGTATTTTAAGCATGAGGACCATGTCCAACGGGGAGAATAATTGTGTCTCTGGTGGCGGCAGCGATAAAGGGAGGGAGTATAAAGCAGTGCCAACAGCGGAACCCGATGACAGTTCCTCTGAAGTCGAGAATAATGGCTCGGAACCAGAGGATGGCGAAGTGGACCAAGACGACTCTAGTCCCACCGAGATTTCCACAACAGCCATTGTAGTAAATAGCAGTGGGAAGGAAGGGACAAGCCAGGGTAGGCCAACCACCAACTCAGTGAAGCATCAACAGCAACAACCCCATTCCCAACAGTCATTCTCAATGTCGTTGAAAAGGAAAGTGGGAAATCTGCAACAGTGTGGGGAAACAAAAATCGGAGTTGTTTTGGAAGACACGACATCAGGGAAAGGTTCATATGGTCACTCTGGAATTTCAGAGGGGAGAACTGATCCACTCTCAGATGGGAACATGGGTGGTGGCACTAGTAGTGGAGCAGGTGCAGCTGGCTCTTCCAATTCGCAATCGTGGAGTAAACAGTTTTGTGATAAATATCCCGACCTCATTGACGAGAAAATGTCAGTAGGCTCAGATTTCGCAAGTCTTCCCCGACCCAACAAAAATCATCAACAGAAACACCGCCAACTGCCCTACAAACAACAATACTCCCATCAGAAACAGCATCTCGCTGATACAACGTAAGTTGTCGCATATCCCAATTTGTTTGCAACGTAGATAAAAAAATGGAAGGGAACTGCTTGACTAGATTTGATGCACTAACTTACAAGTGAACAAACCCAAAATATGCGATTAAAAAATCACGCAATATTTTATTACCAGCTGCATTTTTTGACACTAATTAATTAAATAATATGACATTTGACCTGTCCATTTTGTTATCAACTTCAACCATACCAAAGCACAGGCAAGATGAACACAGGCTAGCCAGCAATGCGTATCTAAAACTAACGGGGATTTAAATGGGCAGGTCTAAGGCAACTATTAGGGAATATGACTATTCCTATCATAATCAGTTTCAAAAATACAGCTGTTAAAACCTATTTCAAGATTGTTTAATCGCATATTTTTGGTATGTTCCTTCATTAGCTAATACCAGACTGATTTTGCTCGGCCGAAAATTTAAATGGACGGTTACTCGGACGAGTGGGTGAAATAGTTAGATCCATACTCTTTCGCCGGCTCACATATGCCCAGAATTTGAGATATGTTCGGTTGGATGAAACATTCATGAGGGTCGTTGATGAAGCATGTCTGAGGAACGATATACCAGGATTGTTTGCTTGTCAATGACTTTAAGTACTTACGTATGCACCCAAATGGTTTTCTATTTCGTCGATGTATGGGCCACCCAAAGTAGTCTGGTCACCACCGTGCCCACCAAATTGCCCAAGTGTTGGAAATTGGAATATGTTTTCTTGTTGTTGTTTATTTGGTGGTGGTGGTGGCGTTAGTTCCATTACGATTTTCTAACTTGTTTCTGATGACGATAGCGATCATGTCTTGCTTTTGGTGTGTGTGTTCCTTTTCCATTCTTGTACAATGTCTTCCAGCAAAAGCATAAGTAGTCGTTCCTCCACTTAAGTCTGGTGCTTGCGACAATGAAGGAGAAAGAAACACTGGACTAGCTCTCATGCTCTCACTATTTACCTTCTCCACATTTTCCACGAGATTTCTCGGTGGGTGAGTGAAAGGCCAGGGTATAGTGTTGCTGTTGAAAAGTACTTTCCATTCCAGCCTATTACCCTACATAACAGTTTACGGGGATATGCCCACGTGATAACCATGCCATTTGAGATGATATTGTTTTAACGTCCAACTCACCGTCCACGTCATAATGAATGCATATTCTATAATATCTGCATGGGATAGCGTAATGCCTTTAAACAGGCGGGTTACTGTGCGTGAAAGCATTAGCTCAGTAGCCTACCTTTCAGCTCCAATTCCACTGTGAAAAGTTAACGTAGCAAAAATCATGCTCCCAATCCAATCCAAAGCCCATAAATGTATTCTATGGATGTCACGGCCGACAGGTGGAAATGAACCACAATAATGATGATATTACTCAACTGTTACTGTTTCTCTCTACCTTTGTTTTCCAAGAGGAGCACTCCACCGGAACCTGAAAAACCTTTAGATTTTACGTGCTAAACAAAAGTTGACTTTTTTTTCTCTTCTCCAAACATAATGGTTGAGAGGAGCACACGTTTATGCCGTCTATTATAATTATACGATGTGTGAAGCCAGGATAGTCTCAAAGTCGGCCGAAGACTAGGAGAAAGGGTGGCTTTTCTCTCACATGTCAAAACCACCACAGAAATTACTCGAGCCAGATTCCAGGAAAACAGGCTGTTTACCATAGGTATCTATTAAATATGCATAAATAGGGATGCCTAATGTGAGTTTTACATAAAATCTGGGTAACGCTATAGTTCCTTTCAGGTGAGATAATGTTATTTTACCTAGGGAGTCTAATTACACCCTGAAACTTAATACGGCATCATAATTTAATATCATGATTATAGGCACCAAATATGCGAGGGAATGAGGGGCGGAATAAAATCCAGGCTTTTTTCCTGTCAGAGTTTCATTTGAAAAACAATCAGGATTGCAGACGGGTAGTGTGTGTCGTGGAGTAGTTAACTATTTTGGCGCATCACACAAATCGCACCCATTATTTAATACCGGAGGATAATTTGAAGATGGATTATTGAGGGAAAAGCTTCCTGGAATTGGAATGCTGTGAGCCAACGTAGAAGAGAAAGGAACAAGGAACTGATATGGGGATGGGAGCGAGAAGGGAAAAGTCTGAAAAAACTCGACGGATTTCTTCGTCTGGGGAAATACGATACATTACTTGTTTCTCTATTCGGAAGATGCTCGTTTTCCCCTCTACCTTATTATCATCATCTTACATATCAATGTATATTATGTAGTTTGAAAAATAACAGAAACTTTAAACTACCATTTTAATATAAGCATGGGAAACAGAATACGCGGGAAGAGTTTTTACTTTGGGATATAATTTTTCTACGCTGAAATTTAAAATGCACATATCCAGAGCTTGGCCTTCCCCATCGGAAGTTATTGATTATCCTGAAATTACTAGTTATAGTTATGTGGGTTTTACTATGTGTTTACTTACTTTTTCTAATGAGCTGTATAATTATTACATGAAGTATTTATTCTGCTGGAAGGGAGGAACAGAAGTTTTTAGAAAAGTATATATACATTTGCATGTGAATAGCCAGCTTTCTTCTGCAACCTTAGTGCCATATATATACCAAATTAGTTTACTGTTCTTCTTAGAAAGTTTCAGGAAAAATCGTCCGTTTGTTTTGTACTGCTTCAGCTCACTGAGCGCTATTCAAGCTATGAGATCGCTGCTGGCCAAATTTTAAGGAAAAGTTTGCTTGGAAGTTGGGGCTCGTTGAGGAAAGGAAGAAACAATTGTAGAAATGGTTTTGGTTAACTTAATATTCCTTGATATATTAATATATAGTTTTGTAGAGAGATTCAATTAATATTTAGACATGTCTGTTCCCTTTCATAAATGTAGATATGGCAGGAGTATGCATATATGGGGTTACTTGAGTATATTGGCTTCATGAGTTTCTAAAGAATGTGAGACTACTTAAGAATGGCATTTCTCTTTTTGTTTTGCAGGAGGGGGTATTTCCACCGGAGGAATAATTCGGATAGCCAATCCCCACTGTTATCCCACTCGTATGGTAACTCCACAGAGAAGATAACATCGAGTGGAATTTCCATTTTGAGCAGCAGCAGCACAGAAAGTTCCTACATGTCAACGTACCAAGCACCTCCCTATACCATAAGTCAAGGTCACCATTACCCACCGTCTGCCTCTCAATACGGAGGAGCAAACTTCAAGGGGTCACCTGCAACGAACTTTCAGCAAACTCAGAACCAAAATCCTTTCATGCCAAACTATTCCGCTAATTACCCAACGCGCCAGCGACTCAGCATGCCGACCTCTCCTGTTCACGACCATTATTTTACAGATCACAGTGCGCCATCAGTTGGAGCCCTCCGACAACACAGTGGGAGTCATGATGAAGGAAGGAATGGGCTTTTAAGCCCAACTGAACCAGGGGTTGCCTACGTCAGAACAGCAAATTCAGGGCCTGTTGGCTCAACATCTAATGTCAGCTACGATTATCATGCCGCACAACTAGCTGCATTTCTGGAGGAATATCGACAACTCCAATTGGAGCTGATGAGAATGAGTGCTAGCCTCCAACAGCAACAAAGTGGAGGCCCGGTTGGTGGTGGTGCTAGCGGAAATCATCAGCATCAAGGCATTAGCTCACCTCCATCCGAAACCTCCAGTCTAGGAAATTCCAACTCAATTAGTGCCATAGTCGGCTCCGCCGGACCAACTCATGACATATCAATGAATGTAAACAATGCCGGTATGCTCTTTAAAAGTTCATCAACGTCTCACTCCACTCAGGGTAGTTCTGTGCAGCAGCAGCATCAGCAGCTCAAATCCATTCTAAAAAATTCGGGTAATAATAACAACTACGTGGCCTGAACACTTCGAAACTTACGGGTACTTAGTTTTTCCACGACAGGATACAGTTTCCTATGACCTCCGAACGGATGTATGAAATTGCATGGTCCAATTATGGAAAGTATATAAAAAAGTGAATTTTTCAAGTGTAAACGGTTTAAGCATACAATTTGAATTTTGTGAAAAAAAAGTCGAATAAATCTATATATTTCCAGTTTAGTAAGTTTTGTGTACCACGAGACTCATATGAGGAATTTGATGAATTTCAAATTCAATGTAATAAATCTAATGTAAAACCAACATAATGTCAAATAAATCAACCACATGGAGCGTCAGAAATCTGTTTGCTGTCAAAACGTTAAATTTACTCAATTTATTCAGTTTCTCTTCATAAATTAGACCATTCTTTGCTGATTCGGAACATATATCCATTCAAATTTTATTTAGCAAGATGAACATCATCAAAAACTGCCTTCTACCTGTCAACTTTTGCATCACAATAGAACTACCGTCGTAAATCCTACATTACTGCCTATATTTACTCCATACTCTGACATGCAGATAAGTATACATATACATTACAAGGAACACTAAAAATTACGTAATAAATGCAACACGAATATTTGCAGTATCTGATTTATGCATCAATTATGGTTAATACAGATTAATATGTTATACATTTTTTTACCTGTACAAGATTTGAAACGTGACTCGCATTTCCAAACTAATGACTGACAATTAATTACCTCGAGATAAATCACTAGATTTTTTTTTTCATTTGTTCCATCAATGGTAACCATTTTGTTTGGTTTATTTACAACAGCCTAGCCACAGCTAGAAAATTTGTGTTTACCTTACAATAATTATATTTATTTGACTTCAAAAGGATTACCAATATAATCTGATTGACTGACTTAATTATATCTATAGCGATGGGAATTAACACATTATTTACAAAAAGTTAAAACTGAAACACAGGGCATAATAATAATTGTTTAAGGTCAATCCAGTATAATTTATCACAGTCTTGATAACATGCATGGTTTATTATAATTGGCTTCAAATGTGCATACAGAAACTAGTAAAAACGTTAAACATTAAATTTCCTCTCTTTGTCTTGGTAACTTTCTTTGTGCTGGCTGAAAATTAGTTATTTTTACTTTCCCATATATTATTTATTCGTTTTCAAAAATATAATAATAATTTGAGATTTTTCAGAAATTGGAAAATAAATTATCAATTATTCAGCATCAGCTTTTAATGGAGACATACCTACAATTTTTAAATTCACCTACAAATATCATATCTCTCTCATTTTACAGCATTCGTATTTATTTAACCACAGTAAGCTAAAGCGTAACTTTATATATGAGTTTTCGTTTGTTAAAAAAACTTTAATGAAAAGGTGACGGCTGTTTGTATGCAATTGAAATACGATTACTAATTTACCCTTTGTTTGATCAACTAGTTTTTTTTTACATATTTACTCAGACGCAGATTACAACCCGTAAGTGTCATTTCAGGTTTAAGGAAAAAAGGAACAACCCCGTGAAGAATGAAACATAAGACTACCCAATAAACATTTGCGAAGATTTTGAGAGAAAAAGATATCAATGTAGAGAAAACAAGAAAACTTACAATTTCAATATCATTCAAATGGCTTGAAAAACCGGAAAAAGGAAACAAGCAAAGCAGCCAGAAGAGGATTACCCATTTATAACTAGAGTAACCGGGAGAAAGAAGACAATAATTGAAATATCCTTGTTGTATAATGATTTTTAATCTAATTTTATAAACATTTTTTGTTTGCAAAGATTGTTGGCATGTTGGATGTTCCTAAACTGCATACGATCGCAAGTCTGTATAGCTGTGGATTGCTGTTTATGAGTCATGTTCTTCGTGCAAATGCGAAGCCGAGTCGAGTGACTGGGTTAGCGGGCATTAACACTGCATTTTATTTCGAACATTTAGTACTTTCATCGCGTGAGGTTTTTTGTCTTTCATTCAAAACATATTGGCACAAAGATTTTCGAAACCAGTGATTGTTGTTAACATGTCGAAAAGGAGGCCATTGGAGGTGGTTGCAGCCGAGCGGGAGGCATTGTGGCTAGGTGCAACAGAGGAGGAGAAACAAAAAGCTAGCCTCCCCGCAAGGAACAGTAAATTTCGAAATTGCAATGATGAAACTGAAGAAGAAATAGCAAAAATCATACATTATACAAACTCACAGCAAAAGCTTCAGAAAAGGCTTAAAAGAGCGGAGGAGCGAAAGTTGCTAAACATGGTGAATATAAGAGAGGAATCTAAAATCCTGAAACAAAAACTATTGGATGATCTGCCAGAAAAGCTTAGGAATGAAAAACACGCAAATGCTCTGAATAGTAAGAATAAGGATTACACTGACCTTCCTGCTGAGGAAATTGTTAAACGGAACTTGGTTATGAATTATAAAGACAAACAGCGTCGTCTTAAGAGAAGAGAAGATAAGCTTAATGGTACGAGCACTCCAAATGATGAACCCGGCCCAGCTATCAGGGATGCATATTGGCGAAGTTTAACGCCACAAAAACAACGATACTTTCTAGACATCGCAATTGCCTTTCCTAATCAGCCTAGAATTCAAAATATTAAATCGTTGCCTGAAAAAGCAAAGTATCTCGCTGTTGCTAGCCTAGACGCCGTAAAGAGGATTGAAGATTCAGGAGGACTATCAATTGCCGTCCAAACACGTTTGGAACGCGACCAAATGCTAAACTCATTTTCACCAGAGGAACAGGAAAAACTGGTTAACCACGTGAGACAATTACCGGCACAAAGATTTGCACACCTGAAGGACAAACCGGCAGTTAAAGCATATCTTTACGACATAATTTACCGTCGTCTTCGGAGAAAACAGAAGTTTAAGAAGGCACGTGGAGGTGGCCTAACTAGGCTTAAAATTGGTGCAATTAGGAGCGAGGCATCGTGGGATATGCTTTCAGATAAAGAAAGAAAAACATTCATGGTTAAGGCGAATACCACAACGAATAGGGTCATATCAAAGAAGACCCAATTGTAGAAAGCCAAGTTACTTAACATTCAGCATATTGATGATATAACCAGCAAACGACTAAGAGTCGCATCCATACAGTTACTCCGCAATTCCACCGCAGAAGAACTGGAGGAACGTAAGGTCATTCTTCGGGCAGAAATGAAGCAGTGGCTCCAAGCTGGCGGGAATACCTCGGTTGACCGAAATAAAAACAAGGGAAGTTTACGGCTACCCAAGTTTGAGTCCCTATCACCGCTAGAGCAGATGCTATATGTAAGACCTTGTTATTCACTACCATAAATATGCTTTTCCAAGACCCTCCACTTTGATTTTATTGATTGTCGCTAGCCTTTAAGCTTCGTCGACTTATTTATGATAATTGTAATGGATAATTCAAAGTTTATATTCTTTGTTAGACTGAACGATTCCATGATGTCGGGATGGCGAAAATTCAGCCAAAAAGTCCGGAGGAAATCAGATGGATCGAACAAGCTACAAGAATTCATAACCACACTGGTCGAATAGCAAGGACAGGTGTTCTTACAGCAACCAAGGCAACTTTACTCAACTAATACAAGAAAACACCAGAGATCAGTCTAAACTTGATTTGATTTTTACCAACTCTCGCAACTGCGAGAACCCCTCAGTCTATGAACCACATATATCAGATCATAAGGCAGTGCAAATAGAATACTTTTTTAAACATGACAAATTCAAGAAAAAGAAATCAGTTTTAGAGATTATAAAGGAATCCAAATGCAAGATTTGGCGGCTGACCTGTGCACGAGTGCTCAGAATTTTGAAGTGACACCTTGTATAAATCAAAATTTTAATAATTTTACAAAACTCATTCAACAAATATTTAACAAGCATGCTCCGTACCGGAGCAAAAACATTGTGCAATATCCAAAGAAACAATTCATTAGTGTCCAGACCAAAGAGCTAATGAAAATAAGAGACGCCATATATACTTCATTTAAAAATTGCCCCAGCCATCAGCTCAATGAGGAATTGAAAACAATCAACAAACGTGTCAAACGCCAAATTAATTTAGACACAAAAAACTCAATAAACATTAAAATCCAAGAAAAAGGGATGTGGCCAGTCATGAATCAATTTTTACGAAAAGAGTCAGAAACAATAATTCCATTCAACGCCAATGAAATAAATACATATTTCACAGACATTTCTTCAGCATCAGTGCCAACCGAACCCCTTCAATTACCAACAGCTGACGATACCGAATCATCAGCTAATGTACTTTTTCATCTTCAAAACATCAATACTTTGGATGTAGTGAAAGCGTGGCGGAGGATGAAAAATAAAGAAAGCACAACAATTGACTCCAGCGGTATTTGTAATAAAATGATCAACTACATCATTGAATGCCCACCCATGTGCTCATTAATTTGTGATTTAATTAATCAATCTTTCTATACAAAAACAGTTCCTGACATACTGAAACTCGCAAAAATTATCCAGGAAGTTACATCATTAAATGAGATAAGACCTATTTCAATACTCCCAGTTCTCGCAAAATTAACTGAAAAGTGTGTGTATGTGCAATTGATAAATCATGTTGTGAAAAAGCTGCTATCCAATTTTCAATTTGGTTTTCGCCCTGGCCACAGCGCCAAACATGCCGAGCTCTATGTATGCGACAGCATAAAAACAGCGATTAATAATAACAAATACTGCGCAGTGGTGGGACTCGACCCGAGGAAAGCATTTGACACTGTAAACCGTGAAATCCTACTCCACAAGCTACAATATCTCTTTCAAATTGATAAAACATGGTTTGCAAGCTACTTTCAAGATCGTAAACAATTTGGAATGTTAAAAGACAATTGCTCGGATACGTCAACGCCATCTGCTGGCGTCTCCCAAGGAGGATGCATTTCCAGTTTAGTTTTCAGCGTCATGATAAATGACCTTCCCAAAAAACTCGATGACAAAAACATATGTCTATATGCAGATGACTCGCAGATTTGGCAACACATATCTACAGATGAATGTAATAGAGACAAAGCAGAGCTAGAAAATAAATGCAATATAGCCCTTGAATGGATGAGTGATAATAATTTAAAAGTTAACACTAGCAAAACAAGTCTCATTGTTCATTCTAAATCCGAAAATGAATTTTGTAATACGTTTAATATCAATGTCAATAACAATGATGTTCATCCCAGTAAAATAGTCAAAAGCTTAGGACTTCTTAAAAACAATCTCCTAAAATGGGAATCTCATATTATGGATACAACCAAAAAATGCAACAAATCTCTCTGGAAAATTCGTTCCATGGAAAATTGTATAGAATGGAAACATAAAAAAACTCATATCGAATCACTTGTTCTCTCCAAACTGTATTACATGATTTTAGCCGTGTCCCAGGGTTTTTTGATCTGGCCATCTAAGATATGTACATTGAACGGGAGGACAGTATATTGTCTAAGAGGATGCAGTATAATAGTATGGAGTCTAAAGTTTGCAGTCTAAAAACGTTAGTCTAATGTATCCAGCATTTAGTCTACTGTCCATTGTTGTCTACAATCATTTAGTCTAATCAGGCCTAATCCTTATCCGTTTTGCTTTGTCAGGTAAGTGTGCAGCTTGATTTTGGAATGTTATTGCGTTGCTTTGAAGTTAGTATCCAGCTTGCATTTGTGAAGTTATCACGTTAGTTTTGCTGTTATTAGTTTATTTATACAAAGTTGACATGGAGCCTTTACCTCCAAAACGAAAGTCGCAACAAAGCAGGAAAAAATACTTGCATGAAAATAAAATTTACACCATCAATCATATCAATGGTGGTAAGGAGTATTTACGTTGTACAGACCGGAAATGCAGAGGACGAGCTGTTCGAGAAAATGGCATAATTGAGGCCACTTGTGGGCATAGTTGTATGATAAGTGAGTTTGAAGTGCAATTGGAAAAGGCTCGTGAACAAATCAAGGAGCATTGCCTCACTAACACCTCTGCCCCACCTGCTAGGATACTTTTGGAAGTTCAAAAAAATTTTCATAAATCTGTTAAAATTGCATCAATACTTACATGGTATGGCATTGAACATCTCATGTGTACAAAAAACCAAAGGAAAAGAAGGAAATGCTGAATTATATGTTGCTGGTTTGGCCAACACTGAAGGTACTGCTACACCGTCTCCAGAAGAAGATCAAGCAAATGTGGCAACTCAAGTTATTTCCCCCCAATCACCTCTTCCTTCAACTTCTACTGCTCAACCAAGATCATCATCACCAACGTTCGACAAGCAGTACGTACTGCTCCGATTCGTAGAGGAAGAAAAAGAAAACAAAATGAATCAACCACAGAAGGGGCAACAACCAGAGCAAAACGTCGAAGACAAATAAATATGTAATTCATTAAATTAGTTGTTTGTTTGGATTGTTTTATATGTAATAAGTTTTAAATAGCAATTAGACAAAATGCTTGCGTCGGAGTCTAACTATTTTTAGCCTGCATACTAATGTAGACTGCTTAATTGTAGACTGCATACTGTTATACTGCATCCTTTTAGCCAATTTACTATACACCCACATTGAACAAGCAGTATAGTGCTTCTCCGATTAGTAGCGGAATAATACGAATGCAACACGCACCTACTACAGAAGGTGTTACAACTAGTGCAAAACGTCAAAGAGAATGTATATGTAATCTGTAAAATTATTTAATCGTTTTAACATGTAAGTCAGATTTGAAAAGCAGACACAACTTAAAATAAATGCTTGCGTCGGAGTCTAACTTATATTTTAGTCTACGTATTTATTATGTTAGACTTCTGAATTTTAGACTGATCAATTTAGAATGCACACTGGTATATTGTGCCCTGTTAGTCTAATTACTGTCGACCCATACTTCGCAATGCTAATATCTTGTAATTTGACTATGTAGCATCTACATTTCATCTCTTATTAAGTTTCATCAAATTAAATTACCCAAACTAAACTAACGTAAAGAAATATTTGTATGAATTTTGCACATGGCAGACAGAGGAAAAAAATGTTTACCGGGTAGCCATTTAGGTTCATTATTTTTAGCTATAATCATTTAATCATGAATATTTTTGGACAGCTTCTACTTCTACCGAGTTTTTTTGGTTGTAATGAGGTTTAGTAACGAAGCATTGTAACTTAAACAGATTTCAAATTATTTTCTAATAAAATTTTTAAGAGGAATACTTGCTGCTTAGTGTTTCGTGAAATATTCATTGGACGATTTTAATGGTGATTTAAAGTTGGTTCGTTGGTGAACTTGTACTAAAATTTTGTAACTTCATTAATTTATCTCAATAATCCTTGATTTTTATAACTACCTCATGACGGAATGACAAGGACGTGCTTTTTCTTGTGATTGGTTTCGTTTCCGTCTAATTTAGGGGGATTGGCGTATCATCATACTTTAGTCAATGCCCTTTGTAAGAGAGTGCTCAAGGATAATGTCGTAATCATCCAGTGCCAGAAGGACTTGAACTAAATCTTGTAGTAAGTCAGGATTACGAAGAAATGAGTAGTCATCATACATTTGACGTGTTATGTCAAGGTTAGCCATGATTTGGGGTAGACGGTGAAGAATGTGTTCGCTACAATTTCAAATATGAACAATTATTACTGTCAACTTATATTCTTTGTATTTGCTATTTGCGCAACAAATTAAGCTGTACTCAGTACTCACCGTGCAGCAAGACATATGAATAATTGAAATTTCCCATCTTTTCCCAGACTACTGGCTTGGAAATTAATTTTTCGAATTAGTTCGCAGTAGAGGCTGACGTTCACAACATGCTCACTGGATCCACTCCCATCGTCGTTGACTATGATAAGCTCAAAATCCTCATTTGTTACCTTTCGACCAAATGCTTCATGAACTTTTGCTGAAAAATAGTCAAAATTCACATTCATCACAAAAGATACTTAAAATGTAATGGCAGCGGAATAAAATATTTTCTGAAAACAATCCTCAACTTACCGAAGTAATCCCACAGATAAATATTTTTACCGAAAAGTCTACTGGATTTAAATCCAAACAAGAACACTTGTTCCAGGGCATTGACGAGACCGTTGTCACCACAAAGTAAAACTGTCAAACTTCCTCTGTCCTTTTCAGATTGGAAAAAGTACTTCACGATTTTGTTGACCGCATCACCTACAAAACATGATTTGATTGATTTTTAGGTTAGAATTCATCGCATTGTTTAAATAATGTACATACCAAGCAACCCTGAATAACTTACTTAAACCTTCCTGTATCTCCGACGGTGTTAGTCTACTCTCGTACGGTTTTCGTGGAACACTTGGGCTTCTGGCTCGTGTGGGAGTTCTCATACGAGAATCAGTTGGACAGTCATCCCCTTCTCTGTATGGCTCCCCAACTAAAAGTCGTTCTGTCGATCCATCATCAATGTCTCTGCCTAGCCAACGTCCACACGGAAATCTTGACAAAACAAAAGTGTATTATTTAGTATTTTTATTTTATTTTATTACATGAAAATTTCAAAAGGAAGCATGCACAGATGAATAACATCATATTACTGATGGTCAAGAAACTTACTTTACGCATTGACCGGTGACCTCGTTCCTAACCAAGACGTAGTCTATCATCCATTTTGGAGACACGCCACTATTATCATGGCCAATGTGCATGTTTGTAATGAGTCCGAGATTTTTACGCTGTAAATTAATTTTGTTTTGAGTTAATATTCCATTAAAATTTCAATTTTGGTAGATTAGAAATTTAAGCAAATTATAGTATTTTTTTTACCGAGAACATGAATTCAAGAGTATTCTTTGGAACGCTGATGGGACCTGTTTCTCCCAATGTTCCCGAAACACTTGTCCACACATTTGCTGTCGTAGTAGAGATATTAAATCGCTTTGAGGGGAATATGAGCATTCTGTAAGGTAACACTACAAACACGAAAGAAATAATAAGTACAATTGTGTGAAAAGTTACTTGGCTTTAGTCAATTTCTCAGAAAATTTTAGAAACGCGCCATGTCACGATTCTTACTTATATTCACATAGGTGTTTGTGAAGCAATAGTAGTCCGCCGTATTTAAAGTCAACAAATGATATAGAAATTGTTCGCGTTCCTCTTCAGATCTGAGAAATGCGGTCCTTTTGTAAAATCCCCTCAGAAGTTCATCATCAGCAAGAAGTGCTTTCAAGTGACGTGACAATACTTTCTTCTCTAATGAAAGACGAATCCAAGCTCGAGCATATCCAATCTCTGACTTTATTTCGGTTATGCCCTGAATATTTCTGGAAAATACATGGGAGAAAATGAACCAGTGACTTTTTGCTCTACTTATTGATCCCATTCCATGCCGCAGTAGGAGAAAGTTCAGAACTAGTTATTTCTTTTACCTCATGTCAAAAGCAATTGATACAGGAAGTGGTTTTAGCACAGGAAGTTCAAGGGGTTTCGGCTTCACATCCCTTTTTTCGGGAGACCGTCTTGGATCCCGCTGCCTTCCGGGAGATGCTACATTTAAGTTTAGCTCCGAAGCCATGGCTGACAGGTCTAGACAAATAGCAAAGACAAACATTATTTAGATTGTAATATTGCCTATGCTTAAAAAAAGATTGTTAAAACAAACATAGCAAATCATGTATAAAATTAGCAAAAACAATAGTTCAATAACTTGATAATATTAGCAAGCTGACAGAACTCATTTCATTCCAAATCATTCCCAGACAAAAAATAATAACACTAAAAGCGTAACAATTAATGACCTTGCATTATTTACTATAGAGGGCTGCGTTTTTAATTACAAAGACTATTAATTGGCTGTTTTCACACGATTGGTTCATATTTGCTAAAAATTCTACACAGTTGCATTTCAGTCGATAAAATAAGGCAGAATAAGTACGAAGAGAGAGATGAGAGGAGGACGCCTGAAATATCAGTTATTTCGCAGTTTTTTTGTTAATTAGATTTTTTAGAATTAGATCAGTTAATTTTTTTTTCATGTTGCGTCAGGTTGTTGCAATTGTTATTTCAAAATTAATCAAGCAGTTGACTACTCTAGTTTACAAGTATGATTTCCAAAGTCAATCTTTCCATCGAGTGGATTTTGTAGCTTTAAAATGTTAATGCGCTGATTATTGTAATTATATTAACTCCTCTTCTCCGTTAAAAACTTACCATTCTTTGCTTTATTAATGTAATCGGGTAGCATACTCAAATCTCTCTTCATTAATATATTTTTTAGATTCAGTGGAGGTTTAGAAACTTCCTTTTTACCTCGAGCTTTGCTGCTTGGCTTGGCTATCAAAAATAGGAAAATGAATAAATTGCTATGATTGTTTAGCAAGTGAAAATTTAATGGTCTTGACTAAATGGAGGAGCAGTGGTGTCTACTTTGTGCGAGAAAAAGATCTTTGTAAAAACTACTTTAAATATTAACTTTTAAAACTACTTTATCAAGTTTTATCACTGGCGTTATTGGGAAATGTCCCAAGTATTCGTAGTACAACAGTACGTATTGTTTGCAAAAAAACAAAGCTAAAAAAATTGTAATGGCAAGTGAGAAAAGTATTAAAATGTAAAATTCCCGTACTGTCAAGTCGTTTACGAAGTATGCACCAGGCCAAAGCTGCATACATACAAGGGATTGAATTTAAATTTAAACATGTGTTTGATTGACCATTCATCAACAGGTATAGAGACAATGAATAGTATTTATTCATCACAGACATTGCGTTCAGTAAATTTTATCAAAATGTTATTCTGGATCACCTGGAGTGAGAAACTGGGGATCTATCGGTTTGGAAGAATCCTTGCACGCTTCAGATTCTTGGTAGTTTGTGAGATAGTTCCAAAGTGGGCTTTTCCCCTTCTGCTTGACATGCAACCCATGCGCCCAAATTCGTTCTAGGAGATCACAAAGACTCGCGACCAATGTATTCTCTTCGACGCCATGGAGAGACACCTCACCATGTCCTAAAGCTGCCGCCTCAGGTCCCATTTTTTCAACTAACATCCGCTTGGTTTTTGTTTTGCACTCCTTTAATAGGACAGGGAGTAAGTGAATGAGGAGGAATCATTTAACCATTAATGGCAAATATATAAATACCAATTAAATAAATCGTACTTGTAAGAGCTGCTTTATAAATTCCCAATTTGCTTGCGCAACAGACGCTGGACTGGAATTTGACTGTTTGGGTTGAAAAACTGTGCGTAATGAAGTATAATCCGATGGAGGTGGAAGGGAAACTTCTTGAAGCATTACATCATTTAATGTCCCCTCCTTTAGGAACTTCATATTCCTAGAATTGCAAGTTGAATTGAATGGTTAATTTTCATTGACTTTTATCTATTGTAATTTTGTTTGTATACAAGTTTATTGCCTAGTATCGGTTGGGCTCATGTTGAGAAGTGATTGATTTAAAATTGGGAATCCGCCTGCAGACATTTGGTATGAGGTTTTAGCTTCATTACTACATTCCAAAACGGGAGGTGCGATGAAGTCTGGATGAAGAAATCGTTTCGTTAGCATATGCTCAGTCTCCTTTATAGTGCTACACGGTTCGTATGCAGGTGTTCTGACCAAACTGTCGCCAAACTCGGTTCTAAAATATTAATTTTTTTTTCCAGATAAAAAAAACTTGTAACTTTGCATTGATGAAATAAATAACAACTTGCAAACATTTGCTTACCTGAGTTTCTTTACACGTAGCTCAAATACGGTGAGATTCGGATCTGTCTCAGATTCCCCACTTATTGAAGCAATCTTTCTATCTATTAATGAGGCAAACATTTGAGTCTCTATAAATCTGGAGAGAAAGGGGAGATTCTGGTCAGGCTGATCAGAGAGGAAAGTTGCCTTGTCAAAATTATGGACTAGCATTCTTCCAGAGTCCTACAAATTCATAAAAACAAAACCATAAAGCGTAAAAAAACAAAGTCATCAGAAATTTTGACATTGGAGTTGCGAAATCGATAGCAACAGCAGGATGAAACGTGCTTATTTATGAAAAAGCATCGCATAAATAATACGGCAGCATCTTTAATAGAAAGTCAGATCCCAGATCTCACCTCATTAGGTTGACTGAGGAAATGATCATACGATGAAAACATGTGCACAAATCTATTGCAAAATATTTCTCGTATCGAGTTATTGAGCCTGAGATTCTTCAAGTAAGTCTCATCAAAATTTTGAGCTTCTTCCTGTTCTGGTGTTTCGAAACCTCCTCGTCCTACTTCCGCACGATTGGAAGACGAAATACCTGGAACAAGAGCGAACAAATAAATCATCGTTTGCGTCAACATAAAACATCACATACAAGTAATTTATGGGGGAAGAGCTCTCTTCCGCTCTACTGGAATATGTACCTGAACTGTATGACTTTCTGGGGCCTCCAACTGCATTTTGGTACAACTGAGATTGTAGATGAGGTGCTGAGTCAATGGTACTGCTACTGCTGTAACTACTAACTTGAGCATTTGTTGGCGAGATGTACTGGGATTGTGACATGGAAATATTGATTTGAGATCCATTCAAAGAAAGTGACTCCTCATTGCTCGACATGCCAGAATCGGAATCATGTGACCAGGAATTTTTGCGCCCTCTGGAACGTCGCATGCGGTATGGTGAACCTCGATTGTTGCTGACTCTGTAAAAATTGGCAGGATGAAAAATATGAGGGAGAAAGTTGGAAAGATAATAAATGAAACTATATACGCAGATGAATTGTCTTAAGATAATTGTATTTCGACCTACTTGTTGAGATTTCCAACAGGGATATTATACTTTTTGAGAACTTCCGCCAATTCACTGATCAGTTTAGTTGTTTGTGGAAACGTAGGCATGTCTTCTGGAACTTGTACTAGGTTATTGTCGATGTCCACGAAACAGAGATTCGCTTCACAAGGGATGTTATCTTTGCCGTCAGTGACAGCATGTAATCCCATGATGAATGGAACAGGCGCGTCCAGAAAATGATGGAGGGTGGATGGCAGGATGGGAACGTACACATGTTGCCAAACAAAGGGGAAAAGGAGGGTGGTCACACATTCTGCCACCACCATCAACCTATATAAATCTAAAAAGTCAATGAAAAAGCATTAACATCCTGCTTGGATTGTTAGACTATAGTAAAAAGCAAGTCGCCTTTTTTGTTTCTTCGCTCATGCTTACCTTTTGAATACAACAAGACTTGATTTTCAAGTAGCACGCACGTAAAAAGCTGAAGAAAGGAGTCTAAACCTAGAAGACGGAAAAGATCACTCATGAAGTAATCGAAAAGTGGTAATTCACTAGATTTCGGACGTGGACATGTAATGCTTTCCCCAAAATAGGTCAGCTTTACACTGCGACTAGGAGGTGGTAACGGAACGTAATAAAGTAAATGATATACATAGCTCTCCAAGGAAATGTCTTCATCGGAGCGGAGTTGTAGATACCTAAAAGATTCATCACAAGCCATATTTGAAATTTTGAACCACCCCATTATTGAACGAACGTAAAGGTTATTGCGGTTTCCAAATAATCTAAAACAGCTTGCTCACCGAAAAATTCCTGTGAGGAAGCGCTGAGAAGCCTGGACATACGGAAGTGGGCAAATCATTGCAATCGCTTTTGTCACAAAGAGGGTGTCCTTGGACGCATCATAAAAGCTTTGAGCCAGCACAGACTGCTGCTTATGGGCTGCGAGTTTAAAGTGACGTGGTAATGACCGGGTATTGTTATCCTGTGTGACCAGATACTGAGCACGACTTCGATGCTGATTATGTTGCTGATTGTGGTGATGAATATTCGCTTGAGCATTCCTAATATTACGATTTTGATTCGCACGCTTCGCATGATAATGTTTGGCACTGGATAGCTCCTGAATGTGCATGGCCTGAGGGGGTAGGGTGAAAGCATCATCGTTGTTAATTTTCTACGGTATCTCATAACCCCTTGACATAGCATGATACATATGACTTAACTTTTTACGAAACTAACCTGAAGTGTGAGAATCGCTTCGGTGACGCTTTGACTAGTGACTTCCTCGTAAAAGACATAACTGAAGCCAAAAATACGTGACCCGTTTTCCCTCGTTATGACGAATGGGTGAAAACAGGGCTCTAGCGTATGCTTCTGTGTACGGAACAGAAGCCCGTCTGGGAGACACAGCTATCAAAGAAAAAAATGTAATCGTTTAACCACCCCCATCACCAAGAAACTATCATTGAGGCGAGGCCTGAACTATATTAAGCCTTTTTTTGCCGGAAATGGCATTGCGGCGGTGGCTGTTCATCAGGTAAATATTAAAAACCTTGTCATTTCACACTTACATTTCTCACGGCATCTTGGTCAAAAGGATTCCATGGCACATTTTCTGGGTAATGAGCAAGAATTTTGGGTTTGTATGATTTCTCCAATGGTGCATTATTCAGAGTTTCAGCTAAAACAGAAAAGACAGAGATGGAAGTGCATCAGAGCAAAAATAAAGGCACACTCATTAGACCTATTCGCAAGCAGTGAACCGAGCGGAAAACTGCTGAGACGAATGGGTTTCTTTTAAATATGACATTATCATCATGTATTAAAGCACCTTGCCGCAACCATTTTAAAACAATCATCGTTGATGATGATGATAAAAAAAAGACAATGAAAATACATATACCCCCTCCCAATTTTAATCTCACCAAGTATCCAATTCATACCATGATTCTTGGTTCTTGCACAAGGCATTCGACATTGTACCCAAGTATTACATGTTTCATAAAAATACTATCATCTGAGCAAACAGTTGTATCAACAATAACGCAATTTACAGAAGCAACAAAAAAAACGGGTAGGTTGCTTTTAAATAGTTTTCTTTTTTACATTTTTTTGACAATCTGTCGAATTGCTTTAAACAAACGAATATGTTTAAAGTTTACATATTTGCTTTTAAAACTGCCAAGGAACCACCTGCCATTTTGCATGCACACGGGGAACAAAAAACCTAGGTATCTAAATAAAAATCTTAATTGCACAGGAACCGCTATGTGAATTACGGGCCCATCAAAAAAAATGTCTCAAGTCTCCCCATAAAATGATTACATAAAAGTAAGGTACTCATTTAGCTGAATTAGTCTCTTTAATTGAGCGACTGCTGAGTTGAAGTTGTTCAGACCGTATAACACAAGTAAAACTAAACATAGTTGGTCTAATTGCTAAAGAAGCCTCTGTAACTTATTACAGTACAACGGCTGAAATTAATTGTTTAGTTGATCATATTAATAGAGATGGATGAAGGGAACTACCGTAGTAACTGTGTGTGTCTGCCAAATTACTCGTCTTAAATACTAATAAAAAAGTTTGATAGTATGACTGACGTCAATAGAACGACAAGTTTAGGTTTGAATAACGGAAGTCCGTAAGAAACATTGTAATAAATCGTCCAAGAATAGGGCTTTTCCCGATTGTCTGCAATTTCAAATGTTATTTTTAAATCCATCCTAATCAAAATTGATGAGTGATAACTGTTGACGCTCTATAAAAACTAATGCAACAAGGCTTTATAAAGACTTGGTTTCGCACCCTATGTTTCATTCCAAAAGTTGAGAACTCATAAGAAAAATCCATTTGAAGTAAGATGATCCCCTAAGGTTTTTTGCATTCCTGCATAAGAAAACACCAAGAAGTTGAGGTTTGATCATTTAAAAAGTAAAATTGCTTCATTATGAAAACCTCAGCCCACATAAAGCACGCTTTATTTTGCACACTTTTCCTCTCTATTAATTGATTGAGATTAAACATTTTTGTCAGAGCCCTCTATTATTCATATACGATTTATAACGAGATTCATCATTTTTTGTACAAAAAGAACATGTGAGCCATTTTGAATATCCGTCTTCTCATCTCAACTTCCTAACGCCACTTGTGGTTACACAAATCAAACGAAATGAGTCTTGACTTTCAAGGAAATCAAAAATTGTGACATGCAAAAAAAAATTGAAACTCATTTTCAATTTTCATTTCAGCAGATAAATCCCCACCGCAGTTAAAAAATATACCTAAATTCAAAAACTCTCTTGCACAATCAATATGCTTCACGCAGGAACAGCTTTCGCTTTGCGTAATATAGATTATGATGATAAACGTGACTATATAGCAACGTGCAAATAGACATATCGACTTTGTGTGAATTCATGCATTCATTGACAACATCAAATCAATGTAAAAAGGCAAGATCGAGTTCAACAAGATCGTGCAAAGAAAATGACTCTCTTCTTAAAACTACCACTGCCAATACTTAAAACATTTTCAACAAAATACGCACATTCATAGTCGCAGCAAAAAAACTAACACGCATTTTCTACCTATCTACGCAATTTATTTTCTTCACGTCACCAAAATTCAGTTCATATGTTAAAGTTAAAAAGCGTCACCAAATCACTTTAAATATCATCAAACACCATATCTTGATCAAAGTGCAAACTAAGTCTTCGCCTGGGACATACATATATTTAACATCCAAATAAGTGCTTAAAATGACTTGGCAACAGAAGAAATTTTGCATTTTCCTTCAAGAAAAATAACTCTCAGTTGCCACACAGGTTTTGTCTCTGTGCAAATATGTCACATTGAAATTATCCATCATCAACTGATCATGTTGCTCCTTCAAGATTGAAAAAGATAAAAGATAACATGGAAGACGTAGTATCTAGGTGGGATGCACATGCAGGGACAATCAGCCATTGTTTACGTGGCCAGAGCAAATTAATTTTTGAACGCTATTTTTTTTCTACAAAAAAAGTGATGCATTATGCTGCTTATTCAGTTTTCTATTTCTTCCCTATTGTATCTTCAATTTTACGCATCTAGCTTTCGTTAAGTTCGTATAATGAAAGGAAAAGGAAGAGAGAAATCAAATCCCTTTCCAAGGAAAACTACGCTTATTACCAATTGACAATGCTAATCCACAACTCCACATCCCCCACATCGTTTTTTTTTTCAATGCAATGCGACAATTTAAATTATTTCGTTAGATTTTCTCGCTCTCATTGAACCCTTTGAAAGGAATCTGATGCAAATGGATGCAATCAAAAGTGAGCAGCACTTATTATGCAATGGGATTTTGAGCAAGCTCTAAACAACGAAGCTTTGGAAGACAATTTTCTATGTCTAATTTGCCTACATGTGCTACTTTAGACTGAACACTAATTGCGAGCAGAAAGCAGTTTTTTTTGGAACCTACAATTCTTCTGTCAGTGAGTCAGCTTTCTAACCTACAAAACTAATTTTGAAACCTATTTCTTCCCCTATTTTAAGTTATTGTGTCAGTAAGCTCCGTGTGCAATTTGCCATCCCTGCTTGATATCCCAGCACGTCATCACATCGCCATAATACTCAAAATAGAATCAAATAATTCTTCACTGTCTAGGCGAGAAGAGGATCATTCATTTTTACACACTTCAAAAACCATAAAACTAGATCTAGCAGCTAGTCTGGTTGGACCACACTTGAAATTTAAGATGCTGCTCCAACGAGTATGATACTCCTCTGCTAAAAAATATCTTGATAAATCCAACATCTTCTCATTTATACCATCATTTCATTATCTTCATCCATCAGACTAAATAAGCTTCTGTAGAAAAAAAATTGGTCATAGTCATCATAAAAGTTCGTACATCTTCGTTGGACTTGTTTTACGTAATCGTATAAAGCACAGAGCCATACACTTTACACAACTCTTGCATCAAATCGAGTCCATTAACATAGTCCACGAATTATAATTAATTGTATTACCTACGCCTACGTGCGAGAATTTAGTGTAAAAACGGCTGCCTATAGAGAGTACAAAGAGGACGTACAAATGGATTCCATACTACTGCTAAAAGTTATCATTCGAAGAAAAAAAATGCGTTTAATGTTCAGCTAACACATGCTACCAACAACCTCATCTCATCACAAGCAATTTCATGCTTTCATGGAGCAAGCACAATGTGAATTATACCATATAACATTTCAATGGCCCCTTTTGCCCCTGCCTTTGCCAGTAACTGCAAATCTGATTAATAATGCAAAGTTTATATGATAAGGTAAAACAAATAGTTGGATTACCTACAGAGTATTCTTGGCTTTAAAATCGACATTATAATATTCTTTGACAAGTTCTTGTAGTGTTTTTTTTTCATATAAAGTTTGCTTCAGATGCTATTTTTTTTACACAACTTACTTATTCTTTCAAGCATGACTGTTTAAACAAAACAATTGGCCTGTAAGGGATGAAGACAAGAGGGTAAAATAGGAGCTCATTCAAACTTTAAAAAATGAACTAAACACACATTTTTTTCAGAAATAAGAACAATCATCATCATAGTTAGGAAAAGACAATTTAGGGATATAACTATCTATACTTTTTGTATTACTGTATATACTAAACTGATCCTCCCTTTTCATATACTATGACTTGAAGGTATTGATGACGGTATCTTGCGGTGCTATTACTACAGGATTAAAATGACAGCTGCGCAGTTTCTTTTAAGTATTGTGTAGTCGTGTCAACAATTTAACGCTCAAATAAAACCCTGCAGAAATGGACCAATTTTTACAAAAAGACAGTTATTTTTTGAGGGTTTAAAGAATTATTGTTTGACAAGACATGCGAATGTGAATGCCAACATATTATAAATTACGAATTGATCATTAAAAATTTAAGCAACTTACAATTTCCATCGCTCTCATAAGACAGCAACACTTCCAGTCCCGAGTTGTAGTCCAGACCGCAGACGACGAAATAGTCGCAGAATCTGGAAACAGGTCCAGAAAACTTTGAAAAGTTAGTTCGGGTGGAAGAGGAAACTTCTGCTGATGGAGGAGTTTCAGCGGAACACGCTTTTTCAGTGTCCTGTAGAGGTGTAGCATTTGAACCGTGACTTGTTCCAGGCTCCATGTTCTGGCTTGATTGCAACACGTCCGGTAGTAATGTAGAGTTATCTTAGCGTGTGGTTACTATAGGTGAGCGGAATAGCAGTTTCCACTCCAATTCACTGGAAGGTTTTCGCTGTCGTTGCCAGCCAAAAGGAACCATGTTGGTTTAAATATGTCATTGTTTTTTAAATAGTTCCTTGGATTATCTGTTTCGATTTCAATTCAAGTCATGAACAACTCCTTTTCCTTTCTTGAATCCAAAACGTTAACGGAATTCCTTTTTTCACAAAAGACACCAGCTTTTGGTGTCCAATCACACTCGAATAATAAAACCTGTGGGTTCACAAATATTGCAGAACTGTTTAATTTATAATGTCAAATTAAAACATTTTATCTTGTACTTAACAATCTAATCACTAAAGTCTCTCCTAAACAAATACTATCACTATCAATGTTTTTCAGAGTGCCCCAATTATACGTCTGCGTTAGTTACCATGACTTTTTCTTCGTTCATGAATCAGTCAAGCTGCACAAACTTTGTGCCAGCATGATGGCATGATTATTATAGGAATGACTGAGTAAATACCGAAACCAACTTGTGACTCGTATGATATTGACCTGAGGTTATTTTCCTCCACTGTATTTATCGCAATAGTCTGCTATATACATATCAGGGTTAGTTATGGAGAATATGAACTCTAAATATTTGTCAATCTGAATTCCAAATGATCCTATCACAAACAAGGAATCTCTGTTCTTAAGATGCTCCAACCTTTCTTCTCTCCTTACAAACTTATTAAAAAAAAGGTTTTGCATGTTTGTGTTTCTACGCGTAAAATATAATGGTGTGAGCCAGAGCCCAACTAGAATCAACAGAAAGAGACAAAAATGGTGAAGGAGTAAACTGATCTGTTTCTTCATTCATGAAAAAGGTCAAACCTGCATGGAGAAGGAGAAAAATAAAGATTCCATCCTCTACATCAAGAGGTTTGACCTGGCCGGCACGTATTAAGTATTCCCAACTGTAAAAGTGTCGTCGCTCCTTTCTGTCCTAGTCCTACACTTATTCGGCTCGAATACTTATTTCAAGCCGATCCCTTCTTTTACTCAGAAAAAAAATGTACACTTTCCACTATATAATAGTTTTTACTCATGCCATAAAATACTTTAGCTGGTGAGACTCTTCGATTTACTTTCCGCCTACACCAAACTCGTCCCATTCTTAATACACTATCAAACTCCACCATGCAGATGCAGAGGAATGGGTTTAACTGCATGAAAAAATGGAAATGAAACGAAGGAAGATAGTCCTCATGCTATCAACAAGAGTGTGATTTGAGAAGGCTGAATTTGAGACGAGGGGGTTAATAAAAATTAATCATATCTCTTCATATCTTGTTAAACTGTTCCAAGATGGAAAGAAAAACATCTGAATGCACTTCTTGTTCCCTCGCCCCCTTATAAGAAAGATCTGTGTAATAATTTCCTTTCTTGTAAAACATACTACATAATACTCGTAAAATAGAGAAGTCTTAAAAGTGGCTTGTAAATTGAGTGGATATTAAGTTCTTCGGCAATTCTATAAACCTTGCAGAATAATACATGAAGTAATATCGTGTTTACCAAAGGAGTACATTAAATACGGCAATGATACGACTAGCTTTATAACATAAAAAATTCAAAATTTTCAGTCATGAATGCAATACGCTTTTTTTTAGACAGAGTAGATACACAGATAGATGATGAGGCAATGAGGAGGGACCAGGATATGAATGTCTGAATTGAAGTAATTCCACGATACCTAAACATTGATGTTGTGATTGATAATCTTTGAAGAAGGGGAAGGGAGGCAAGATCTTGGATAGATTTTCAGTTTCATGCTTGTCATACATGAAAGAGCACTCCAACCATGTTATTCGTCAATCATTTCTTTGTTCAATTCCTCCGCTATAACAATATGAAGAACAGCCTTTACTGGACAAGGAGAGTACAAAGACGCATTCGACTAGCAGGAAACAGCAACATCACCCTTTTGTTCTTCCACTTTCATGCGTTTATAAGTCCATGATTAGGTACAGTATCAATATCCAGGCAAATAGTTGATTGAGGAAACAAAGGCGTTGCCGGAGAAAGATGACGGACAATGTACAAACCCAATACCTATTGATTCTGCCAAAGCCATTAGACATTTGATAAACATTTAATTTGAGCTAAGCATCATCGTTGTTCCAGAAAGCAAATATTCCCAAGTTTCGCGAATTTCAGTTTGTTATGCAAATTGCATCAAGGTTTTATCTCGCACATTTCCCAATTGCCCAATATTATTTGGAATTACAATAACTTTATGACCAATTATGAATTCATAGTTTGTACTTGTGAATAAAATTGTCATTTTCTACATTTACTAAGACAAATTAATATCTGGATTGCGATCCTGTCCTTTACAGCATAAAATCCTTCTGTGGACAAAAGAGCTGCAACTTTAATATTTCACAAACTGGATGTTTCGCAATAATTAACATGCTTATATTTGTACCACATATCAACTATTTCCTATTGTTTCTAGACATTACATATATCACACCACGTGATGTAGTTATGTAATACAAGCTCATCGGCATATCTCATGTAGCTTTATAGTAATTAACTATGTCAGTTGTTTTTCAATTAGACAGTTGGACTTAACACACAATTAATTCTTCACTACAATTCTGAGCCATTCACTTTCACCTAAATCTTTGTCACGGGAAGTATCTCAAAATGAAAACTTTAATACATGGCATTAAAACTGCTAGCACGATTACAAACCTCATTACTAATAGATAGAGCATTAAATCATTAGTTCAAAATCTAAATCGGCAAATCTTGTTTAGTGTGCAGTCATGACTGGGCATTCCTAGCAAAAATCCCTTTTCTTAAATAATAGCAATAATCAAGCATCTAGTGTATCATAAGTGAAGATCAGATCAGGAACAGTAAAAATTTATAATTACCAAATGATATGGAAGTGTTAAGTGTCGGTGGCTGCCGGATAGATTGAAGTGTCTGATTTGAGTAAGGGATACACAGGCACCTTCATAAAGAAGTTATCGGTCATATGAGTTTTATAGACTGCCGTTAACTTTTTTATCAGGTTTATGACTCCCTTCAGATAATATCATCAACAACATAAATCACTCTTATTGCAACTTGCAACAATAACAACCCAATTAATCTCGTTAAACAGCGGTAGCGGTATTTCAATCTCGATGAATAGTTCACATAAAAGCGCGCTCACGTAAATTTCATCTACAAATTTTGATGAATGCGTCGATACCTTATCTTTCATTTGTAAGACCAAATTGCATACTTCAAAAAAATTCAAAGAAGCCAACAGAACATCATCGCATGGTTAAAGATGAAGTCCTACAAGTGCGGCGCGGCACTGCGTTTGAGTTCGTATTGATTTATAAGTAAGGATACGCTTTATAATGTAAGGAACTTAGGTAGAAATGAGTAATAGACGTACCTAATCATCAGAAATCCTTCGTTTCGCAAATTTTGGCTGTCACAAAGTAAATTTAAGCCAAGGACATTCGTTTTTTTTTAAATATTGGGACATTTCATCCCTTTTATGTTTTGTATCTAGAAACTAGGCAAAGGCAACACTTTAAAATCTTGTGTAGGCAGACAAATCATACTGTTTGTTAGATCTGCTTAGTAATAGTTAAACATACTTGCAAAAAACGCTAGTATTTGTTAGTTCCTCAATATTCCCTCTAGTCAAAATTCGTCGACATGATAAGTGGTTTTATGCTATAACTTGACATCGGTCGACTATATAACTCTGTAATTCAAACGCAGTGACAAGAATCAATGCCGCAAAGAAAATAAAGGACCAAATTCGAATCCTGGCATCTATATTTGATGACAACCGTTAATAGCTGCTATATAACAATACTTCACCCACTAAACGCTGCAATATCCCTCCAAAGTTATGATTAGTGGTTAACAACCGTCCAACCGTCAATGCCAGTTACCATTCGAATACTTTAGTGTATTAACTTGAGGCCCTTTCTCCACCAATTTCCCAGAAAATGTTTGACTCTAATCCAAACAAAATTCTATAGAAGGAAGGTCTGACTCTTTAACTTCCTTGATTGTAAGGCATTACCATCTCATGCATACCACCACCATTCTGATAACTGTGTCATACAATGAACAAAATTCTCGGCCATCACGCTAGCAATTCTTAATTAGCTCCATTCACGCAACCATTTAGTGTTCCCGAAATGAACGTTTATTAGTGACCTAATGGACGGGATAAATAGTCAAGTTCCTCTATGTAGATATGGAAGGAATTATAAAGTGTGTCTTGAATAATAGGGGCCGAATGAAAATTTTCACAAGCAATTTTAAATATGAATGGATGGTTTTCGTACTGATACCGTACATAATGCATGTTAGACTCGTTATTTTTGCCAAGTTTTATACAACATGGTCACAAAAACAAAACGTTCGACATTATGAAAATCTGCAAAGGGATGTGGAACCTATAAGTCAGCATATGGTGAATGGAATTGAATGTGGAGCCTCGTACAACAGTCACCATGGTTACCTTCAATCTGGACGGGTGCGCCACGAGGTTAGTGATTCAGGAGTGGAGGGAAATGTGTGAGCGAGCATGATTTCCAGAGCTTGCCCCTTCTTCGAAGAAGGCTGGAAGTGACCTCTGGGTTAATCATTGCCAGGCAAAATCCCCGTCATAATACAGAGTGGACTGTAACGATGACCAGAGCTGAGCTAGATTTCTCACATTACTAATAAAATTTATTTGAAAATTATCATTAGACCCCTACCTTTCCAGACATACCTTATAATAAACATTTCTGCCCTGGCAAGACCTCCTGTTTAGTATTTATATTAGTATTTAGTATTCGTCTTACATAAATGTGAAATATTGGGTGATGGAATTGACGCCAATGCTTTACTGTTATGTCTATAGCATAAAATAGAGAAATAACAATGAGCTCATACTTGATCCATCTAAGATGATGGTAGGCTGAACTGCAGAGTTTCACATGAAAAACACGAAAACCCCCAAACAACGCGGTGACTCCTTGTAAGCAGATTCATTCCGGTGTAGTTGACGTCTACTTTTTCGATTTTACGAAAATCAACGCACTCTTCAATTCCCATCTCTTCGTCACATGCCCATAATCATATCATGACTGTCTACAGCACTGCCGGGCCCAACACTGTTCCCACTGAACGAAACTCTCTTTTTATACTAAACAGTGAAGAACCTACGTAAAATCTTTGAATTTCTAACCAGCACATTCATATCCCAAAATCCAACCACAAATGCTTTGTAATGGTTTTCATACAAACAAGTGTCGTGCTAAAACTTTATGAGAATTTCAATTACAGCCAGATTTTTACCTCAAGAAAATAAATCGGGAAAAAATTCCATGATTTTTTTACGATCCCACATGGATGAAGTGGAAATGCTGCACATTTACACTTGGGTTTGGGACCCCAAAAAATCTGAATATTGATCCGACACAACTGCCGATTGTCAGCACGGAAACGTTAATGGTAAGCTTAATCAAAGCGACACGGAAATAACAGCTTCACTAAACATCGACACGTTCCCACTTCTACGCCAATGGCACTCCATTCATAAAATAAAGCAGCGAAAGACATATGCCACGATTTTATTCCCCTTCACAATACATGGGCATAATATTTTAGCAACAAGGCACAACGACTAGCTCACTACGCTACGCTACTAGACCCATCATGGATATTTTCGCTAGAGCGGAGACCAAAAATAGACTCAAGTCTAGTTATATAAGCAACCTTGACTCCCATTTCAAGACCACCATTACCACCGCCTCTATGTTTATAGCTAACCAGAGAGCTAGAAAGCAGCCGACCACGTAGATAAGCTATAATTTAGTATTAGAACTGGCTAATCTACTTTGGTGGAATATAAACGAATCTCGCAATTTAGACCTTAGAAAAAAGGGATTACCTCTACAGTGATGTTATGATACTGGTGGGTTCTTTTATGTCAAAATAATTAGGGACAAAGGCATTGACAGTGTTGTATTTATGCGGTATTATGTATCCATCAAACAATATTAGAGGAAAGGAAAAAAATGCTCGTTGTCGGTGCCACTTCAGGATTTTTATTATTTTCAACTTTCATTTTCTTACACACGGAATATTTTTAGGTCATCGATTTACATCACCGTTTGTTTTAGCATTGGTTCAGTGATGTAGGCTACGCAACAAAACAAAAGTGTACAAACGATTAAAATTTTAGGCCCTTCTGCTTCACCTGGTTGAGCACCTATTGTCTACTTAGGAAATGTGCGTCCATACCAGCAAGAACACGAATGGCTTGAGATAATGCGAATGAAAGACGTCTCTCTTTATGTTATCCCTGCATTATATATATACTTTGCACATACACGCTAGTTGATGGAATCTATAAATTTACTCGAAGAACATTTCCTACATAGCGAAAAAACTGATTCTGATCGATTTCGTAACCTTGGAACTCGACTAAAAATTTACTGCGACTTCCTCCCGTTTTCAACCTACCGATGTAAGCATAGGTAGTTACTGTCTTGTCCACTCTATGCAGTTTGCAACCAAACAACCCTTCCATTACAATATTATAAAAAATTGCAGACAAAAATAAGTACCAATGTGTATTTGCAGTTCTGCTTTTCACAATTTCAGTAAAACGTTTTGTACAATATTTACTTCAATGCTCCAGGGAACGAGAAACTGATGAAATTGCAATGGTGAATGAAGCGATCGTAAGTTTTTAACATGTGGTCTTATTTGACCAAGCGTAAAAGGCTAGGCAATTACACCGCTTTTCGTGAAAGTCATCTTGAGTTCAAAGCTAATTTCATTTAAAAATTCATATCACCATGCACCAGTTCATTTATAACAAACTAAAATCTCAAACGAAATACATATTATATCCTTGATTGATGATTGGCCCTACCTCCAATATGCGGTTTCACGTGATTGAATCATTAGAGAATCATCCGTACCCTTGTGAAAATATTTTTCGGAAAACATGGAGAACATATTTTAGTCGTTCTTCTTGTAAACAACATTGAACGATATAAGTACATTTTAGAAGATGATGCCAGAACAGGTAGAGATATACTTTTTTTCCCACGCGTAAAGAAACGACGTAATTCGGGATACCTTACTCTTACTACGTATCTATGCTAAATTTTGTACTCCAAATCGGTACTCACAGAGTCACAGGTCGTATTTTTCATGTCCTACACGGTCGGTAGAGTTTTGTTTTTCAACCAATGAATAGTACAAAACAAAGGGTAACATGCTCGAGTAATTGGACCTGTAAATGGACAATATCATCATCAATATGATATGGTACCCATATCCCGTTCCTCTTTCGTCGCTGCGGAACGAGATTATTAGCAATAACATACACCTTTAGCAATTAGGCAAGCAAAAAATGGCTCCCGGAAGGAAAGTGGTTATTTAACTAATTTAACATCGTACTCATGCAAGCAAAATGCTTTACGATCTGTGGCACGCCAAACAAACCAGACAACGACAAAAAGTTATATATCCTCAAAATCACTTCACGGTTAAGCAAGCAGATTTGTCTTCACAACAGGCAGTCTTGCTCTGCTGCCATTTGTAGCCCTTAGAAACAGTAATCGTACTTTTTTAAATCAGTAAATAAGCACATCTTGCAAAGTTATGATCATCGTTAGTTTTATGGATTACAAGCACCATAGCCAGTACAGGCACATGGCACATGTAACATGGCATGTTACATATAGCGTCGCACAGGTCTGGTGCAGAGTATCATCATTGCCACAATCACAACTTGAAGACAAAGTAAATTATCGTCAAGTGGAGTGAGGAACGAAATAGTAAAGGGCACTAACCAATCACACACTGAACTGAACAACCAATATCATCGACATACGTGAAGTTATCATCCTAGACCATCAATAGCTATCACATCTTGACTTTTAGCGACAGTGCCTATTTTGTAGAAACATTAAGCTTGAAATGTTGCTGGCTATTATCCATGACAATGATCATTATCATTTGTCATTAACTGCGGCAGGCACTGCAGAATGCCCAAGTTGCAATAGTTCATTGCTGTGATCACATTGGCCATATTTCCTCATATCAATTGGAGGATGCAAAAACTTATCATCATATCATATTGTCGCATATTATTTGTATAATGGCTAGATTTAAGATATGCTTTGTAATCTATTGAAGGTGTGGATGGAGTGGAAAGAATGGTTTTGCAATGAATTATAAATTGGCCAATGTGGTTTATTAACTTTTTCAAGTATTCAAATAGGCGCAGCTTAATTGTCAGCATCCGCATTCAGGCATTAAGCACATTGCATCTCATATTTTATAGGAAATGGATCGTACCACCAACTTGCCATTTCTATTTTCACAGATTTTATCGAAAGTGTGTTGTCGCAGAGTAATATTTTATTCCCAAACTGTCAATTTTACTTAGCGCTTTGAATAAGTAAGCCGTCATTTCGAGGTTTTTGCTAAGAGTCGAAAGTTTGCAAGTTATAAATTTAATATGTGGCGTTGAATGAAACTAGTGTGCGTAGGAAATCTGGCTTTTAAAGCAATAATTTACCATAGGATTGATAATGGTTACGGACGCAGCACTGCAATTTGCAAATGTGCTGAACCAATAAGGAACCATGGAGCAATTCAACTTTAGCTTCCTCTGTCTGAATTGCTTCAATTTCAATAATATTCGCTTTCAACAAAGTAGAACTCAGTTGTCATTATTAAATTAAAAATGATTATAGTTTGTTACATCACATCATTGTTTTTATGCAACTTTGTGTTTAAACATGAAAATCTTAATTTAAAAAGAAATATGTAAGTTTTCTGCATTATGCTAAATACAACTATAACTATATGTATATATATGCATGTTATGATGATGGAGATGGACTTGCATATTCAGGTTCTTTTCATCAAAACGAAATCTTAAATCGTTAAATCTCGATCTCCTTGCCATTTGCAGCTCTTTCCCAACTCCAATATAGTGCTATATGTCCATATCATATATTGAATCAACAAGGATGATTATCATATCATTATCACTATCATTTCATACGTTATAATATAATTGATTCCAATCTCATTCCTTTGGTTTCCTCGTTAATTATACAATTGCTTCAGCACGTGGGCCCTTTCTTTCGCAGCTGCTGTGCCATTTGGTCGGAAGCCGTATGATTATCAACGTGCCGTTCTGACGGTGATGATAACAAGTTGGCTAAATTACCGTGTTTATTTTTACTGTCTTTTCAGCTGCACCCCGTAATTAATTTGCGTTGCGAGAATTTCATGGGCGATGCTAATGATAATGGCCCTATAATCCTTATTTTTAATTAAGTATGAACATACGTAAATACATGCGTTTCTATTACAACGTAGCATATAGGGTCAAAAAAACATACATTCGTAATAGTTGCGTCGGGACCCTTCCATTCTTTGCGTCAATTTTGTGAAGCGACAACGTGCGTAGGAGTAGTCTAGAGTAATTACTTATGTTGACACCTTATTACAATTACGAAACAGGTGCAAATACATGTTTTCGCACATGTACAAAAGTGCAATTTTCCTTGCTGTTGTAACTCCTCAATCTAAATAATTACATGTAAGTTAATATTTCTCATTAAGTAAGGAGTCAATTTAATATTATTTGCCATGTCAGCAAAAATTTCACGACGTTGTTTTAGAAATTGCCATGAACCTAAGAATAATAACATTTCTTTATCACCGAGACCCACAATAATATGTAAATACTTATAATTGCTTGTATTATCTTCACCATTGGCGGATAATGAATAGCATTTTTAGCAAAGCAAACAAACGCAATCTCGCTATCAGGAGTGTAAGCTGATCGAACCTTCATCATCGTCATCGACCTCCTCGTAAATAATATAAATGTTAATTCTTCCACAGTTTCCTGGTATGATATGATATGATGGCATTTTATTATTTATACCTTCCGCCTGTCCCGTAACATACGAAATGAACTAGAGACTCAGACTAGAGAGATACCGGGAATGCCTAATCACATTAATCATAATAATCAGTGTCTACTTGCCTCTGCTGATAAAATACCTAAACATGCTCATATTTATTTAATTTCATGGAATGATCATAGCACCAGTCAAACCAACAGTCTGCTTGGTATTCGCGAAATTCAATGGAATTGCCTTCATATTGTTCACGTAGCCATCATCGATCGTGAAATTGCACATATGTATGGAAAACCCAACTAAATTCGTTGATGCCTTAGTAAATCATAATTTCCTTCCGATTCATCCCTACGCTTATACCTACAAAAATGCTGCTTTTTATAGAACAGTCAGTTATTTTTTGTACTTTCGTATGGCAGGAAAGACTACCTGACTCTGACAGTTTTAGCGAGCATACACGATACTCTATGCTATTATTCAATTGCTATGCTAATGTCTGCATTTTATGCATGGGGCTTGGCACTTGGCACGTTCAAATCTTCCGTTTTTTACTGTTAATTGCTCATATCATATGATTTATGTCACCGCAAAATACCAATCCCTTCTCTCCCAGACAGTGACTCTATAGGCAAGATGCTTGGTGAAAAATACATGCAGTTTAAGCTAAACAAATAAACATGGACAATGGGAGTAGATTTGCATCTCTTTCTATGTGGAGGATTCCAAAGGCTTCCATCAAATACTAACAAGTGAATAGAAATGATTATATTAGATACGATAGGGTCACCAAAATACGCTTTAAAGTCAGACAGTTTTGGAATTAGTTTCAGTAAAAGGGAAAAATTTACTTTTAAACTGAAATCAACTTCGTTTGGCACTGATTTACTCACTCAGCATACCAAAGGTTAAAAGGTATTAGCCGAAGCTATGTAAAAATAACTAAAAGATTTCATACATGAATCCAGGTATGTTTTCATTAAAATCCGTTATCCGTGTTATTCCGATAGTTCCTAACGGTATTTATTTATGATAAGTCAATTTCATTTAGGTATTTCAACAATGTGAGGAGAATGAGAAAATGAGAATGAGTGAGTGAGAACCCATTACTGATGGATTTTTTTGGCATGATTATATCAATATATAATCATACCAAAAAAATCACGGGCAGGTCCTCAACACATTATTGTGTATCTACCTTATACAATTGTAGCACTATCATAGCAATTCTTCACTTGTCACCTTCGAATTTCTCTTGTCGTTTCGGTTCATTCACTTAAGAATGCGTCAACTTCTCTCACGTCATTCATTGATTGGAGTAAAGTAACACCGATATTGTCGCAGCCCATGCCAATGACTTTTAGCGAACACTGACCAACGGTGGTGGTGGTGTACACATGTTTTATTATGCAGAACAATATACCTAATATAATGACAATATGAAGGAGAGATGATCTTGCAAAAAAAATCCATCTTTTATAGCTGCTATCCTTAGGCATAGATATCCATGATCTGAGCTAATCCAATAATGACTTGATGTATAATAATATGCATAGTACCACTTTGTATTCTACCTTCAACACTCGCAAAAAATGGTCCTGTTGTTTGTCTAGACTTTCTTCTTAAACAATCATATGCACAAAACAAAGACATTTTATGAATGAAAGCAGGCAGATAGAAGAACACGCTTACTCACAGGCCTACATTGTATTGTGATGCCATTAACTTGTGCTGCTTACTTCATCCCATCAACTTCAGTGCATGACAACAACAACATTAGAAACGGAGTCATGTTCATATTGCCAATCTTTTAAGGAAATGAACATCTTTAGTTCGCCTCCGCACAGATGACGAGCACTCTTCACGATAAGGGTAAAGGACAAGATGTAACAATGACTGTAACTTTTTTAATACCTGACACCTGATATCTGTATACTTTCACGTTATTTGTATTTTGTTAATGAACGGAAATTGATGATGATAAGCATTGGCTTAACTTAATTACATACTCACTACTCTTAAGTATTCACAAAAGTCTATTAAAATAATAGGGAACCAATCCACCTAGATCAACTCGTCTCATTCATTTAAACGTTTTTATAGTAGTTTCAGATCCTTACCTAACCTACTTTCATTCACACACATCCTTATCCTCACTCTTACTAAAACAGTTACTCAAAGTTTATTACTGTTTGAGTAATTGCCACAATTAAAGAAGATAATGTACTTACCGGTGGATGAAACGAAGTAAACAATTGCTGCAACCCTTCCGTGAATTAACTGACCCGGCGTGGTATAGTTCAGAAATCAGACGTAGTTATTATATCAGGTCCCAAGGAATTTTAAGTAGTTAGGCTTGAGATTTATATGTAAATTTTGTCGTAACTAGCCCAACTGTACTAGAAAGGGACCAACAATCCTTTTTTACTTCCACATGAGACTTTAATGTGCACAAAATGTTGGAACTTATTATAGTTATGCACATGGAACTATATACATTTCCACGAAAAAAAACGGATCGATAAGTTATAAGCGAAAACTGCTGACAGGACACTGAAATTCCAGCCAAGTCACACACGTTCAAATGGAGTTCTTGTTTTAATAGTACAATACTTTTTTTTCGAGGAATCAGCATTCCACTAGTTATACATAAGACATATCCACTATATATTTATTTGCTGAGTTGTTTTAACTACTCGTGATTAACTTCCAGTCAGGTTTTATTTTTCACTTAAGCCCACAACCTACTTCACTTTTCAAGTGTCTCGTCTCCAGCATTGTCAATTGTAAATCATTCGATTATTCTTTTTTTAGTGGGACTGCAGCCTAATTTAATTTTCATATGGGGATTGACTCGTCCAGAAGCTGGATTAATGTCTCTGACTCATCAGCCCTGCAAATAAACACTGCAGTTCCAATTATTCAGCTGATTGCGAACTGCCTATGAGCCCAGTAAAAACCAATTAAAGTGGAGAGGATTAAATCGATTTAATTCAAATCAAGCTGCTGAGGACTTTATCACAACTACAGAGACATCCATGCTTTAGTTAGATGACAATTATGATGATGATTTTTTTCCACTCAATTTCCCATCTCAAAAGTACTTGTTTTGTTACAGCTTTTCTATTAAAAAATAGTCCTTGATCTGGATTTTCTTCAGATCCTTCCAGTCACCCTTGCATGAAAAGATAAATGCTTTCTATGAAATTAAAATCAGATCTGTTTTACTCTCCTTGAAATAAAAGACGAAGAAGCCAGAATCCCTCTTGGTTCCAAGATATTATCGATGTTCCAGGAGGTCAAATAATGATAAATGGTGATCTCGATTTTAACCAAGGGAGAATGCAATGGGCTGGAGTGAATTATGGTGAACATGAGCAGCACAGCAGCAAAATGTGAGAGTTGTAGCTGGGCTGAAGTGAGTAATACGACTAGCGACCGTCTGCACTACGCTCCCCTTTAATTCTAAAAGTTGAGTCGACTGAATAGGGAGACTCTGCCGAAGTGCATAATATGATTGCTCTCTGGGTATAAGGGTAAGGGTAACTATGTACAACTATGTAGTGCAAAATTGGCAATGGCAATGGTAACTTATGATGTTTGAGGCAAAAGTCTGTCTGTCTGCAGTTTGTTCACAAGAGGGCTTTAATATTTGCATTCATGATATCATGGTCATCAACTCATCATGGATACATGATGCTAAGGTGTAAAAAGAAGGTATTTTCTATTGGGATTGGGATGTTTGGGAAAGACGGGCTAATTGAAATTTACTGACACCACAATTCATAGTTAAATTGGATCTAGCATGTTGTATTACCGACCATTCAAAAAAAATTTTGGCATTTGTATTCTGGAAATCTGCTACATTCAATTCGGAGGTTTTAATGGTAATGTAGATTTTTACAACTCTGAAAGTAAGGTCTGAAGGTCTGAAGGTTGCTTAAGGTTGCATTCCAAATTACTGTGCATTGGTATAGAATGAACAGCCCAGCTTGCATACCTCAAAAATCAAACAGTATCCAATGGTCTCCTGCGATGGAGGCACCTGGACCATATGTATATGCATTTGGGGTGAATAGACTCGACTAGAGTCTATTCACTAGACTATCCAATTACTACACTATTCAAATGAAATTACTGATCCATTGACAGAATTTATGTTTTCCTTCAAAAGCGGTTGTTGGTTGCTGGAGAGCGGAATAGAAACGGACATCCAGTAAAACAGATCTATATATTGGTTTTACAATTTACGATGCAGCTTTCACTCTTACTTTTAAAATATGCTCCTGGTTTGTTCGAAGAAAGATTTAAGTTTGTTATTTTTAGGTGATATTTGCACTTTGAATCATGGAGATAGACAGATTGAAGGTTACAAAGTTAGTCTTATAACGAATCTTAATTCTTAATCTGTCTTGACAAATCGCAATCTGCGATCGTCAGTCTTAAATAACTAAAGCAAAATATCTCCATGTGAGCATGCTATTCACGACAGATATCAAAATTACATGTTTCACGTATGATTTATCCAGGAAAGGCGGAACACTAACATCAAATGAACATTTTTAGCTAGTTTTGGACAGAAATAGTAAGTAGACAGAGAGTAGGCTTCTTTACATGATTTTAAAAAAAATTATACGGGGATAAAGATAGTAATATCATGCTTTACTACTGCTGGAACATGCAAATGCAATAAAAATTAATTATCGATCCAGCGGAACCATGTCGATGTCATATGTATAGGTAACTAGCACTAGCATTGGCATCATGTGCCGATGTGCCCATTTCCAGCTATTGACAATTCAGCATCTGCGTCGGTGTTTTGCTAAAAAAAAATGGTTTAGCTATGGATAAAAATTATTAGCTGTATGGTATTTGAGTACACGTACTTTTGTTGAAAATTAAGTAAAACATAAATACATACGTACATATTATGCGGCCAAATACTGGATGAAACTAGTGAGAATCTCAATAAATTCAAATGCAGCAATTGAAAAGCAAAGCTTGCAAAGTGATTTCGAAACTCTTGAAAAAAAAAATCTTGACTTGCAGAAACTGTCAAAATATTTATCACTACTTTATCATTTCATAGAAGTTCATAAATAATACGGCTGAAAATCATATACATAAACATATCACTCGACTACATCGATTCGGTCCTACACCGCACATTTGAAGGCGAACAGTCTCCAAATAATATTGATGATATGCTAATGGCAGCTGGATTTGAAATGGGATGTCGGATGTCGATCACGTTTTGTTATTTGCAAGAAATTGCAACATTATATACTTTTAAAATGACACAGTAAGTTATTTTGTTCTGGAAGAGGATTAATTTTATTACCCATTTCGTAAGAACATTACAATGATTGTGCTCATGTAACTTAAATGCCATTTTAACACTTTCTAGTTCATCACACCCCTTTACAAAAATTGAACATCATCAGCGTAATATTTCAAGGTACTTCATACTCTGGACCCGTCTTTATCACCCAAATATATGTTTCGTAAATAAAACTGGACTAAGACAGTACCTAAACTACCTTAAATATTTCCTAAGCATCTGCTCAACTCCTCAACTTTGATACAGATGCGCGTGTAAAATGTCTTGAAAACAAAAATTTCGTAATAACCAAAAAAAACCACCGAGCATTAACCCATCATATCATCTTCATGATGGTACCTTAAAGTAAAACATGTCGTAGACGACAATAATAAAAATGCTTATCTATTTTTATCATTTGCAATTATGCAGACAGTTCAGATATATAACTTTCCTTTCTCCCCTCCACGGCGACCTTAAAACCAATTGCATACGCCAGTTTAGAGTCGAATGTCATTTCAAGGTGCAATTAACACGATAACATATATATCACGTTACCATTATGACATCCCTATTTCGATTTTAGAACATGATCATACACCAAAATCATAATCATTCTATTTCATGTTTTTTAAAGCTTGACAATTTGACATGTTGCAGAAGCATGAACAAACAAACTCTCTCACTCTGATTCAGACTCTGTTTATGTCAAGAAGCCAACAAAGTAAAAAGTAAAAATTGGAGTACGAAACTATCATGTATGTCAACTCGACACCTTTCCATTAAAGCCAAGGTCACTAGTACACAATTGTCACAATGCCCCTGATATCAGCGCTATTCCTACTTTTGAGCCTGTCGTAGAATATGCGGTTTGTGAGAGTTATATACGGAAGGAATGCGATGAAAAGTACTGTTCAGGCTATGATAAAACGTACATCTCTGTTCATTTGGATTCCTTGCTCGTTAATAAATAATGGGATTGCTAAAGGTGAAAATGATTGACGAAAAGCAACGGAGAAGTGCATTGAGGCTGAGATGGGTGAGTGCATTGAGTAGGAAAAGAACAAAAATGCACCTAACTCCTCCGATATTTATCTATTTAAAGTAAATTAGTTGACGATATTTAATCTAGTTGCGCAATAAATAGAGGTAATTGCTGACAAGTGTGCTATAAAACGGTATTATTTGTGTAGTTCGTAGTTTAACGATTAATATTTAAACGCTATTTCGCTAAAGTTGAAGCTCGGAAAGCTGTTCACGGTTTGTCTCGCTATATTTTGTTAGGGGTCTCAGATAAGTAGTTTAAAACGTATTTAACGGGTATTTTTATACTTCAAGTAAGCTATATAGTTAGTTAACAATCGAGGAGTCATAGCTGGTTTTAAATGGATTGGTAAGTAAATTCATCGCTAATATTATAAATTTTGCAGTTAGATTTCATTTATTTTCAATTTCTGCTCTTAAAACTCGAAAGGTAATTAATTAGTTAATGGGGAGGAAAGTTAAGCTGATTTCAATTTAAGTTTTTTTTCTGGTTCAAAAGTAATAATGTGATTAATATTTAGAAAATTAAAAAACTGTAATTGCTAATATTTGATGTGTTTTTATAGTTTCCATCTTGGCAAAAGCAGTTAAACGTCATTATTTAAATTAAGCAATGGAGGGTCGTGTAAAGGTTGGCCATACGCGTTCATTTTCGCGAAACAGCCGTTCTGCTGAACTAGCGGCAGCTGTGGCAGCTCCAACGGTCAGCCCGAAGGCGGCTGGGCGATCGAATATTCCTACAGCGACTGCGACTTCCTCTGCAAGTGTCAAGACTGAGGTGGTGAAGCCTATTCCAGTGCCGAAGAGTGCAACTCCTTCACCAGTAAGTTCTCAAGGTACGCCTGTGGAAAGCCCTACCCCACTTCAGGTAGCACAGGAGTACAGCGTTCGAGTGCCAAAGTAAGTTTAATTACTATTGTGGAGTTGATAGACTATAAGAAAATGAATTCTGTATCATGATTCATCATTGATTGAGGGTGAGTCTAATTATACTGCTATTAATTGCTTCTTCCAGAGCCAGCTTGAAACCCATATCCATCATGAGATTTAATGGAGCCCTTGGTGTGGATCCGACTAAATGGAGTAGCTTGAAAATGGCAAGGGAGGATAATAACAAACATCACAAGAGTTCATATGTTCCAGTTGATGAAGATATGCCAAAGCAAGTTTCAATATAATATTATTTCAGGCATAGTAGTATTTGCTTGTAAGAGTTATCTTGTCAGCTTTAAACCTTTAGAGAAAACGATTTCAAACTTTCAACTATATTTTTAGGTTTGGTGCTGGGTCAGAGTATGGTCGTGAAGCACGTGAAGAGGCGAAGCGAAAGAAATACGGTGGAAACAGAAAGAAATATAATGTAGAAGAGCAACCGTGGGTCATGAAGACATCGGAAAAGGGTAATCGAAAGTGAGTCGGATTTTGACATTTTATAATGTAATGTGTTTTGGTTTTTTTTTGTGCAGGGTCATAAAAAAATTTCATTTCATTATAGGTATCGTGGAGTGAAGGAAGGGGGTGTGTCCGAAAATGCATCTTACTACATTTTCACACAAGCAGTTGACGGAGCATTTGAGGTGTTTCCAGTTAATCATTGGTACAACTTTACTCCCGTTCAACGGTATAAAAGTTTAACTGCAGAGGAGGCAGAAGAGCAATTCGGACGGTACTAATGTTTAATTATTTATTAAAGTGCTAATAGCTACAGGTTTTAATTCTTGCTAGCGACGCCCACAGTCAGTGGCGGCTATGGTAAGGCCCGAGTTTTTTTTTTGTGGAAAAATTATAGTGGAATAAACCGTCAGTAGCTATCCAGAACATGACGAAACAGTTGTGAGTGAGAATAGAAAATTATAAATATCATGCGCATAGCTCTATCGAAAGGTCATTGGCATTGGTGTCTCTAAGTTGGGCGAGAAAATGCTGTCGCAAATAGTACTGAATAAGTTTTCCACAATGTATTTATGGCACTAAAAAATATTTCCACTAAAAACTCTGGCCACTATCATGGATGCCACTAATGGTGACATAATTTTAACTCATCACGAGTTTTAAATTCCACCTTAATATTTGCAGACGAAACAAAATCTACAATTACTTTTCTGTGATGGTCCGAAAACGTCTGAAGGCGGATGACGATGCGGAGGAGGATGGCGAAAAACTTTCTATTGGAAAACCTGGAAAAAAGAAAGGCACGTAAATAAAATGAGTAATTTATTTTTTAGTATTTTCTGTATATTTTACTTTAAAAAATTTATAGTTTAACTTTTGAACTTAAAATTGATTTACATTCACAGCTTCGTCTGGCCTACAAGTTAGTGAGATGGAAGAGTGGGACGCTAGCGACAATGAAGATTCGGATGATGAAAGTGATAAGGAAGGAGCTGAAAAGAAGCCGAAGAAGAGTAAGAAACATAAAGATTTTACACTTTGATGTTTTATTGCTAATGTTTATTAAATTACCATTTAACATATGCACTTATATTTACAATTGTATGCACTAATAAATTTACCTCAGGATTGCAGATTTTTTTCTTGATTATTCTTTCGGAGATGATTTTACAAAATTCTCAACTTGGGAAAATTACAATTTTGAATTTTGAAGATAAGTAAATATTAGTAAGTTAATAATAAAATGTTCTATTTATGTGTAGAAAAGGGAGCTAAACCTAAAAAGAAAAAGAAAGGATCGGATGAAGAAGCTGAAGAAGATTCTGATGATGGAGATGAAGAAGGTCGCGAGTTAGATTATATATCTGACACATCTGAGTAAGTTGATGTTAAAGTAATTAATTCTTCGTCCCATAAACAATGAGCACTAAAGTATACTGTCGTTTACAGGACGGAATCTGAAGGCGAAAAGGAAAAGAATAACGCTGTAATAGGTGTTGATCAGGAGGATGCGATGAAAAAGTTGTTAGATTCTGATTCTGACGAGGAAGAAAATAAGGAGAAAGGGGAAGAGGTTGAAGACCCAGAAGAGGAAGATGGACCTGAGAAGAGTGATCAGAATGCAAAGAAAACGGAAGAAGCTAAAGATACGAAGAAAAAGTCTAAAAAGAAAGCGAAAGTCACCAAGAGCGAACAGAGTGCTCAGGAAAACCTTTCAGATGATGAGGATGACGACGATAAAATGGCCGATGAGTTAGATAATGCCATTGAAAAATTAGAATCTAACTCAAGTGGAAATAACTCTGGAAATTCACGAGATGGTACACCAGACGTTGACATTTCCAGCGGTTCAAAGAGGAAGGCATCGTCTGATTTGATCAGTGGATTAACCAATGCGTCAAAGAAAGCAAAAATCGAATTATCTCCTGCATTAGTGCAGTCAGCTGCGTAAGTGCAGATCCTTCTGAGTCATCTGCAATCTGATTATTTCTTTTATTAAACCAAACACTAAACTGTCAACTTCTTGGTCTAGTTAACATACTAACTAATTGTATTGTCTCTCTCCCTTCTATCTAGGGGCAATTGAATGAAATAGAAATTCTCGAATGAATCTCAATTCAAAGAGTAAACCAAAGAACTGAAAAAGAAACTTAAGAGACTATTTATAGAATAAAATCTTTAAAAAAATGAGAAAAATTGTATAACGAAACGAAAAAACAAACAATAAAACGACAAAGTTCAGAAAACTTACAAATCGTGAATGGGATTTTCCACCTATTAAGAAATAAACTGTGATAAGTCGTATTTATGTTCTTTCATTGTTGTTTTGTAATTTAATGTTGTATTTTTTTATAATTTTCATTTATATCAAAATAAGTATATAGCTGTATGTACAGAATTAGTCCCTGGCATATAATAGTTAAGCTGCCACAAAATCCCACCTCAAACAAAAGTTAAATTCAATTTATGATGTGTTTGCACTAATGAGGAACGTTATAACGTTGGTTTCTTTGGATCAGTTGCTTGTTTGGATGAAACTGTTAAACTACTGTTCACTAAGGCATTGCCCATGCCAAATTACTTTGTTTTCCAAGTACAAAAATACACGACTAAATAACACTCACAGAAAAATTGGCAAATCACATGTTTGCGATGAATAGAGCTATGGTATCGTTTGTACAGTTCCTATCCTTGTCCCTGTGTGTATATGGTCAACACCTGGTGGTGTAGTAATTCCAAAATATTGCCCCAAATGCTACTTGTAAACTTACTCACCAGTAAATGACCAGTAAACTCACCAGTCTGTTTCTTTAAATGTAAGATGGAACGAAATACAACAGATTGCACAAGTGTGTCACTTTGAAAATATTCCTCTGATGAGAATGGTTTGGGTGGCTTTTACACTAGTACATGGTGGACTGAACTCTGATTTCAAAACAGTTTTTTTCGAGCCCCAGGAAGTTCAATTAACAGCGACCCGTCAGATTGAGAGTACACAAGACAGACAGACAATGTTAACCCCAAGAAGTTGTTCCTATCAGTTGTTTTCTAGCCTTGTAAATGGTTTTGTATGCGCTTGGATTATGTATATTTATGTTAAGCAATGAATGCTATGAATGCTCTAGTCACTAATATGTATTTTCCTTCTTAAAATTGCACTTAAAACATTAATCCATGAGTAAATCCATGCTTAGTTTAAATATGATTTGTATTTTCAGGTCGGAAGGGATAACAGAAGAAGCTGTCCGACGGTACCTGCTTAGAAAGCCAATGACTGTGACGGAACTTTTGCAAAAATTCAAATCCAAGAAGACTAAAATTTCGAGTCAAGATATGGTTAATGTGATAGCCCACATTCTCAAAAAGATTAATCCTGTAAAACGAACTCAAAATCAGAAAATGTACCTCTACTTGACAAAGTCTTAAAAGGAATGAGCGTCTAACTTGATTGAGTTTAGCACTCAGTGCTTGTTCCAAGAAGTTATAAAAATAATTTTGAAGGCCCTCAGGCATAATACCACATAATACTTAAGTGTAAGCAATATATGCCCTACACTGCATTTAGGAATTATAATTTTTATAGCTTTATGATTTTCCCAATCTCTAGCACATGTATTTACTCACATTTTTAACAAATTTTAGTAGCATTATTTTTATGAACCAATTTAAATGAAATAAAATAAAAAGATAATCTTTTTTTAAACTTTCTGACGAATCAAGCAACGATGCATACCATGTGATGTATGCATGCTTTTCTTTCTTTCATACTACTTTCATTCGATATCAACCTGCTTTAATTCCTAACGGGGATTACTGAGTAACTATTCTAATGGAGAACTAATATGAAGTAACTGGGCCTGGAAGGAAATGACGAGCTTATATAACTACCTAGATGACATGACTTTAGTGGAGTAATATCTACAGTGAATGTAAAGTAGTACAAACTAATGACAATAAACATTATATCATGACAATAAAGTTATAATGTAAGAACCATTCTGGTTGCAAAAAAAATGGATAATACAAACACAGGGTATTTAAAGACATACAGATGACCTTTGTTTTATTAATAAAAGTCTTTCAAAAGGCAAAATAAAAACAATCTTAAGCTGAAGATGTAGCGGCGGCTGAGGGTGATGACGTATCCATCGCCGTTTCTTCCGTGTATTTGCCCTTGGTTGCAGCTTGCTTGGCAAGACGTCCCTTAGCCCTGCGATCAAGGATTTCTTTTCGGTTCTTATCCATTTTCAGCTTAACAATTACTACCTGCAAAGATACACAAAAATCACATACTAATTAATACTAGAAATCACAAATAATAAGGTCAATAATAAAAAAATGAATGATTAAAATCACCATAACCAATGAATTTTTGTAAATACCTTGGAAGGGTGGACTGCGACGTTGACAGTGGTTCCGTTAGCCTTTTCACGCTGAATGCGCTCGATGTACAAGCAAAAGCGTTTACGGTACACTTGAGTCACCTTCCCAACATGCTGACCCTTGAAATGGCCTCTCATCACCTGAAAACCATTAAAAAATAATTGGGAGTTAATTCACCTTTAATTAAACTATTTTCTGTTAATCTTCCAGTTTAAATGATTTATCGATAACACTCAGATCCAAGTCTTCGCCATTAAACTACTCATAAACAGTCACTGAAACACCGAGAGAACTACACAGAAAACCTATGGCGAACTCAAATGGCGCCAGTGACACAACTAGTAGAGGTCTAATCTGAGAATGGTTTAAATTAACATCATAGTGCTCTAGATAACTACCCATTAATAACTATTACGACCAATTAACATTTTCCTCTCTTTAACGTACCTGAACTTCATCATCCTTTCGAACCGGCATGCTCCTAACATTATACTTAAGACGGAGTTCCTTCGACAATGGAGCTGACATCAACCTCCTCCGGATGTGGGATGGGGCATTAAAATGCCTCTTCCTGTTCTTCCTCCGGGAGCAGGTCACTTGGCTATTTCTCTTCATTTTAAATGATTAGTAACTGAAAAAATAATCAAAAACCAACAGTTGCTCAATCAGTTTTTAAAAAATTTCACACCACAGCACATGCCTCATCCTGTGCTCAACTGCTCACAGTAATCACCACAGAAATGGGACAAAAAAACTGCTAAAAATACTAATCACCATGTAAACAGTTAGCATACTATATCAATCACAATTAAAGCTATCAAGAAACTTACCTTCCAACTCCTAATTATAATTAGATTTAATTAAAAATCCAACCTCAAAAAATCTTTCCCTATCTACCACTGACTTCCACGACAAACGAGCACGAAGCCAAATGCAATGAAATGAGAATGAGATGAACAGACTCTTCTTCTTGGTGAGACGGCGTGCACACCGGATTCTCCCATATAGTTTGCTATACAGGCAAATGCCTTGGTGCTCCTTGAGCTTTCCGCTGCTCTCAAATGAAGTAGTTCACATGGCTGCCGTAAGATGCTTTGGTGAAATGCATGCCAAACTGTATTACTACTGCAGAGTGAGGAGCTGAGCCGTCAGAGCGGTACCCTATTCATTTGTCAGATGGCGCTTGCTGTAACTTTGTGTGGGATTGTCACACATCCCAGTCAAGGCGCATGAGATGGTTTTACTTCTACTTTGTTGTTTGTTGGTGGCTTGACGGCGGCCCAAACCATCCATGTAAAAATGAACCACTTTTTGCCACCAACAAAGATTTTTGCTATGCATGTTTACGGTGGTGCGGTGGTGGTGATGGTGGATGTTGATTATCATGAAGGAAGATGCTCTGTAATTCTGTGCATATTTATGAAATGTGACCTTCTCCAAAAAGTATCTGCTGGATGTTTGGTTGGATAAGTGATCAGGCAACACAAGAAACCAAAAGTATTATACAAGCCATATGGGTTAGCGTGTATTTATGTGTGATGTAGAACTGACGATTATCATGTAATCCAGCTGGGGAAACTAAAACAGGTTTGAATGTTGGACTCACTATGGAAGCAAGTGTGACATAAGAAGTCAGTCAGTGACGGTCATACTGTGCTCATGGTTATTTCTTAATTCAGCCCTATTTGAAAGGTACAATACAGGTTGACTCAAATATTAGTGCAATTAAGTTACCTAAATATAATGTATATTACATAATACTGAATATGAATTGGTTATGACATTGCGTTACGGAATAAGAGAGCCAGAGCTCATGTTACACAAACACCTAAAAATTAATAGTTTGTAAATGATATTCTGACAGTTTTTTATTCCATTCTTAATAGGTCACAGGTGACAACTGAAGATTGAAGATGGGGAGTTTGACAAAATGTCGTTTGTTAAATAGCCTTACAAGGCTGTCTAGTAATGCAAAGGTAAAGAATTATGAACCAAAACTTGATTTAAAAAAATATTTCAATAGCATGCATGTTTGCATTGTGTTACTGTGTCAATCACTGCAATTTTTTAAATTGTTTATATTTCCAGTTCACTAAGCAGTGCCAGAACAAATCATGGAGCAAAAATTGGGCCCAAGTTGATTCGCATAGATTTTCGTCAACTCATGCTCCTCTAACCCTACTTACCGAAGATGAATTGGTGATGAAAGATACAGGTATACTGCCAATATTGCAATTGTAAATGACCCTTAAAGTACTAAAATTAAAACATATTCATATTTCATGCGGTGATATTAAATATATAACTAATTGTGATTCTGAACTTTTACTTTTTGCTAAAATAATTTACAACTAGTGTCAAAATTTGCCAGAGAAAGAATAGGCCTGGTTGTTAAAAAAATGGATGAAGAAGGAGTTACGGATCCAGGCGTTATTCAAGAGCTTTTCCAGAATGGAGTTGGTTAATTTTCTTTTAATAAATCACAATGAATTATTATTGTATTTAATAAAAGCCATATACCGTTAGCTTTTGTAAGTTTTATGATTTGTCATACTATGATGATTTATAAAATTCTGACTATTGTCTTATTTATATCCTTAATAGTTAATGGGAGTAGAAATATCTTCAGAGTATGGAGGAAGTGAGTCCAGCTTTGGAAGTTCGATAGTGGTCATTGAAGAGCTTGCAAAAGTCGACCCCGGCATCAGTGTCATGGTTGATATACAAAATACGCTTATCAACACTTTAATTGGGAAATTGGGAACCCCTGAGCAGAAACAAAAATATTTGCCTATGCTGGCGACCAATACGGTAACATTTCTAACGACATACCTTTTCTCCAATCATTCATATTCACGATTTAGTTGAGTTCTTCTATGTTTAGGTTGGGAGTTTTTGTCTTTCTGAGCCTACTTCTGGCTCTGACGCATTTTCCCTTAAGACAAGAGCTACAAAGGATGGGGATGATTATCTTTTAAATGGTTCTAAAATATGGATTTCTAGCGCTGACGTTTCCGGAATATTCCTTGTAATGGCAAATGCCGAACCTTCAAAGGTAAGTAACTAGAGTTTACTCATACCTGATCTATAAACTGTATCCAAAAAATTAATCCAGTCAACTTTTAACTTTAACCATTCATCTTGTAGAAATATAAGGGAATAACCTGCTTTATTGTTGAAAAAGGCATGCCCGGCTTTTCTGTAGGAAAGAAGGAAAACAAATTAGGAATAAGATCCTCCACAACATGTGCGGTTCATTTTGACAATGTCCGGGTAAGTATGCTACTATCTTTATCAATTTTTGAATGCAAACATAAACGATACTCAATACAGCCTATTAAATCTAAAAATACTTACTTGGTATCTAACTAAATGATAACCACCTATGATTTCTTTATTACGATTTTCAGGTGCCCGCTGCAAATATACTAGGGGAATATGGAAAAGGGTACAAATATGCTATAGAAATGTTAAATGAAGGAAGAATAGGAATAGGTGCTCAGATGGTAGGACTTGCTCAAGGCTGCTTTGATGCAGCAGTTCCCTATACGCTTCAAAGGCAGCAATTTGGTCAGAAAATCTTTGATTTCCAAGTGAGGCAATAATTCATATTCATATGACATTACTAATGACAAGGGAAACTCATTTGCTAATGAGGGCTTTAAATATTATTTCCTAGTCGATGCAACATCAAATAGCTCGTGTCTCCACTCAGATAGAATGTGCGAGGCTGTTGACATACAACGCTTGTAGATTAAAGGAGGCGAAATTGCCATTTGTGAAACAAGCAGCGATGGCGAAATACTACTCCGCTGAAGCAGCCACGGAAACCACATCAAAGTGTATGGAGTGGATGGGAGGAGTCGGGTTTACTAAGGACTATCCAATTGAAAAATATTATAGAGATTGCAAAATCGGAACGATATATGAAGGCACCACAAACATTCAGCTAAATACAATTGCAAAGCATATAGAAAGGGAATATGATGACCTCTAACAAACTCGGCCAAATTTTTATGACCAGCCTTGATGACTTCACCTTCGTAATAGATGGAGCAATCATGCAGTTAGCAAATTCAGTGCAATAAAATAAATATTAATGTGATACGTAATCAAAACAAATACTCAATCTAGGAATTTTTGTTCTACTTTAGAAACGTTCCTCCAAAAATGCCCAAGTTACTTCACATTTAATGAATTGTATATTATTCTTCTAATTAATGTCCAGCTCAATAAAGGAGTATATAATTGTATTAGTAGAGATACAATACATTCGATAATTTTGAAATATACCTAATCAATTAAGCTGCTGCCTTTACTTAATCATCAAAGTACACTTCATTTCTCTCAATTTAACCGGATATTTTTTTGGGCAATCGTCATCATACGTCATGAAGCGTCATTATAAACAAAGGAAAGACGTGCTTTGTCGTAGCGATGCAATGGTGTAGCACGCCGTGCATTTCTTAAACCCAAGTTGTTGGCTTCTTTTCATTGATGATGATGATATTTGATGATGTCTATGTCTATGCAAATATCATTGACGGGGCCGAAGACCTTTCATAAACCCGTAAAAAAGACGATCGGGAAACGCATGTAAAATCCCTCCATAATTCTGACGTGCTGTCCCAACTTTGCAACTTGGCAGTATCATATGTCTTCCGGTAACGCACGACAACATCATCAATATATCCCACCCCACAAATTAGCAATAAATGCAGGTAATAGTGTCAATTTCCATTATTGAAGCACTAATAGTGGCGCTTAAATGCCTATATTTTTACTTTCCAAGAAAGTACACGAAGGCTTCAAAGTGGTATGATGAGATGAGATGATGATAGTTGATGGTAATGAACATGTGATGATATGCTGAGGACTCCCACATGTGCGCATTCCCGTCCCGTGTTCGAAAGTCCAATTGGATTGGAGTTGTTAAAATTCTACGCTGCTGTTCCTCCACCGGTGTGCAATGTTTACATTTATTTTGAATTTTTAGCTTCTCTCTCTTATCATCTGCTGTATTCAAGTATTCAAGATTGTAGCCAAGTTTCAGAGCAAAGAGGGTTCACGCAGTACAGATTATCGAGAATCGGGAATTATATATGAGTTGGGGCTGGGGATTTCAGCACCATAAAATATTGGCGTGAACTCAGTTGACAACTGTTTCCTTTTCTATGTAAAACTTCAGGATTTTGTCGAGATCAGCGTGATTTCCTTATGTGAATTACATCACTTCATAGAAGAACTTCATTAATCAATTAGTTTTAGCAAGTTTATTTTTTTAAATATTCAAATGTAAAGATAATACAAAAAATATATGTTTGGATTGGACTGATCATCTGTGTTCATCTGCGTTAGGCTAGAGAAGGCTGATATTTTGTAGGGTTGTATTATACCTGATCAAAGTGATACTTTTGCAATAAATATAGTGTGATAATTATAATTTTTAAGATAACAGCGTAATAGAATACAGAGGAGAAGATGTCGAATGACCCTGTAGTGAGCGAAGGCGTGCTTGGGATCGGAATATCCGAGAATATGATCGTTGGAGGACAACCGTCCGCGTCCTCCACCACGCAAATTGTGATTGAAACTCCGGCGTCTTGCAGTGTTACCTCGTCGTCCTCGGTCTCCCTGAGTAATGTGTCGGTGGAGTCCTGTCGGAAGTATTATCGTGATGCCCATAAAAGGTTTGTTAAATTTTTTACTGCACTAACAACTGTAATTAATTACGTAAAAAAGGCTCAGAGTTAATGGGAAAGTCTGCAAATTGAGCATGATAGCCGGCAGAAGCATTTCGTGTAGCCATGTTATTGAAAGCATCTGTATTCTTGGATCAAAGGTAATATTTAAAAGTGTAAAAGGAAGTGTTTGCTAGACACTTGAGGTTCGAAAGGAACATTCTTACTAGTCAACGCTTTCGTAATTATGTATTTTTCTAGATTTATAGAATTAGACTATTAATCACTGGAATAAATTGAATTGACATTGGTTAAATTTAATTAAGATAAATAATTTAGATAACTGAACCACAGATTGTTTTGTTGAGTCTGAAGCTAGTGATGGACTACACGGAGTTCCCTCCGTAATTACAATTTCAGAAAGAAAGTGATAATGCTGCTTTTATGTATATCAGACTTAACGACTGCCAAGTTTGAAATCAGTGCATATCATCATCTACCAATGTAAATGAGCAGTGGGGATTGGGGATTCATCCTGTCATACAGTCATATTACATATTACGTTCCGAAACATGTGTTAACCTTCATCAGAACATCGGTTTCATGTTTTATGCACGGTAACTCGGTTGCCGAATCCAGAAGACAAGTTCATTACCAACGTCACTATCTCATACATAAGTAACCTTGATGTTTATTGCGCCAAACTATTTAATTCAAAATACATACAACGCTTCTTCATACTTTTGTATTGTCAATATTGTCATCACAACCTTAAAAAACCATGTAAAACTGGCGGCTCTAGAGGCGGAGGGAACTGTCTCTAAAAATAAAATGATGTAGCAGGAGAATGGCACCCGCATCTATCTATTTAATTTATGCTTCATATATTCACTCCATAACTAGGTCCGTTATGGCTATATATGAATGGGCTTAGAAAGGGACAGCGTCGGCATAACGCTTTCGAGTTACGTTCAGCCGGAACATTTCACTCTCATTGCATGGCTATACAACTTAATATGAGCGTTGGCTGTGAGTTATGACTCATAATTAGGGCATCCTACCATTAAATATTTGGTCACATAAATCAAATTCTCTAATTTTGAGTTTGACCTTGGTGATAGTCGTGTAGGTTAGTTCTATCTATTGGTACAGTTCTCTTTTCTCTTTTGCTCCTTCATGCCTATGGTCATTGCAGCAGAATTCCATATCCTCCCATTCATATTCATCCATCCTAATCGCAAGCCTCCGTCATTTCAAAGCTATGAAATGTAAATTTAGTTCGTTCTACCTTTTCATATTTACATGTGCAGGGGCCGCCATAATTGTTCTAGATATGTAATGTAATAATTATCCAAGTACCTAAAGCTGGATCTCCTCTGGCATCTGGCCTGCAGCAAAGTTTCAATCTTAGCCTGTAAAATGTAGTTAAAAGTAAACTTAAATAAGTACTTTGGTTTGGAAACAGGACATAGACAGGACTTCCAAAGGCAGAGATAAGGCATTGTCATATAATACAGCTGAAAGGCATTGTTTCTTATCTTACACATGTATTTAAGTATCTTATAAATAAGAGCTTGTAAGTATCTTGAAACTGGATAAAATTGTGGTCGTCAACTCCATTGTTTGAGCTGATGATGTACGTTAAACAAAGAGATAATGAGCTTTAATAAGTATTAATTGATTAGATTGAAACACAAGTGCTTTGTACTTTTAAGTGTGGAACTGTAGAAATTCCCGATCTTCAGTGCATCCATTCAATTTGTCAGACTGTCCCAGTGTTGGATGGGTGAAATTGAGCTTTGTTCTGTTTGGAAAAGTTAGAGTAGTTTTATACACGAGTGCTGTCCTGCGCTTTTCTCGTTACGTGTGTGCTCCCTTATCTAGATAGATGTAAACTTGTTTGTTTGCCACACACTTTCCGTAGGTTGTATTATTAAACGTGATGTTAATTTACACGGAAAGGCCACTTTAAAATTTTATGGAATGCTCAGATCTTTTAACTGACGAGACTCACAGAGAGGCTAGCAGTGTGTGTGGTGACAGAGTATTTGAGAGAACCTCTGCAAAAGTCTTTTCATTACGACGAGGGTTTGGAGTTGAAAGTCGGTTGAGAAAGAAAAAAAAATATTTTTTTATTACTCTGATCTATCTATTATTTTTATCGGAAGACGCTTTTCAGTATTAACTTTTCAGTGATTTCGTCAAAAGGGATTTTTTTCAAAATGGTGTCCACCACTTTAAAGGAGGCTGGTGATGTTCACAATAATAATGACCCCTCCACTTGGAGTGGGGCTGGTGCTGTTGAAGTGAACTTTGGCACTGCTATAAATAACACTGGAACTGTTGACGATAATCCTACAAAAACGTAAGGTCTAAATTGAATTTAATTTGTCTTTTAAAGTTTCATTTGCATGTGCATTTGCAAGGTAACATTCTAGAGGTTCGAAAATTGAATCGGTATAGTAGCTTCAATAGCAGTAAAAAGGCTTCCAAGAAGTGGATATAGTAGGAATTGAAAGTTGGACTCGTCGCATTATATGCTAGTCTGTAAAAAATGTTTTCAGTCGCGAAGAAATATGGGGCAATAATAGTCGTCGTGGCTTCTAAATATGATGAACATATAACGTTTTATAGTGGCAGTTGCCAATTCTAATTATATGGGCTATGTATACAGACTAAAATGTAGAGAACTTTTCTTGGCAATAATCGGTTTTTGGCAATCCAAGAATTTCTACATCGGATTCTAAAGTGTGAATGACTGATGATATAGATGTTTTTGACAGTTGTAGGCTGGTTATCAATTAGCAAATTGCAATACTGTCAATGTAGATATTGATATTAAGTCTCTTTATATCAGTCCTGCATTCCTTTAGCATAGTTTTTAAAGGATCTCTTTTACTCTTCATTTAAGAGGTCATTATTCAGTTTAGTTTGGAATTACTCTGCTCATAAAATAGTTTTCTGTTAGCAGGTCATTTATTCTCGGTTTTAGTAAATATTTTTATTCCCAATAAATATTCATTATTCATTGCATGACAATTGGGAACAGGTTCACCACCACCACAAGCTTTGTTCGTGTCGTACGAGCTAAAGAATCATTGAAAAAAGATGAAGGTATCTACTTACATAAGAATGTGAAAACAGAAATCTCCACCCTGACGACAAGAATAAAAATTCATGTTTTAATTAAGCTTAACGAAATAGGACTGACAAGGAGATAATCCTGACATTTTTTATGTAAACAACTTTCCGTTTTGCTTCTGCTGGTATATGGGTTGGTCCGAGCTTCTTCAGTTTGATTGGCCTGTTCGAAAGGCATGAATTGTTGCGTAATAGATATTCTCTACTGATAATCTTCTTATGACAGTTAAGTAATTTTTAATATAAGATTAAGTAAATAGATAATCTGTTCCAATCCATATGTGCGGCATGTATGTCGATGGGTGGTCGTGGTCATATTGTATGGATAGAACAAGCCCAGGTCTGATGAAAAATGATCTATGATGACTATGATGAGGAGAGAACGATATCTCAATGTATCCCGTTATCTTAGAGATAACGACATGTTAAATGTTAAGCAGTCATTATATCATTTCGTTTTTTATCATTTTGTAATGATTCGTGTTCGGCATTTGATTGCTTTGCGGCTTAGCGACTGAAAGCTCTTTGAAACTGTACTGAATAAGGTGACTTCCAAATGAAACCTTATTGATTCAAGTGTGTCATGTCATGCATGTCATGTCAGCAAATACGAGGATTATATTTTTTTTTAAATAAATTCACTGCAATTTGCATATTTTATTTACTTTAGAAACATGCGTTATTAACGCCCTGTTGTGCAATATGGATTTTTAAATTGTAATTGTATCCGGCTTTATTTCTGAAGCGCTTGTTGTTCCATATTATCGCCTCTCTGGGTGACATCCGTAAATTAAAATATTTATCCTTTCTAATGACTTGTGATAGTACTTATAATTGAATTATTCTCCCATTTTTTCCTAGTTCATTTTATTCATATGTGTAGAATCCATTTGCGAACGCTATCCATTTCAAATGAAATATAGCTGCACATTTTCATCAGAAATACTGCCAAGGCGTATATCCCGCAATAAAAATGGGAAAATGTTTTAGATTAATAAACAAAGATGCTGTAAGAATATAATTGGTGACAACATTATAAATGAAAGATATCATATTTCATTTCGCCAGTCATCTCATAACTATCCATCTCAAAATAGATTTTTTTCTCCCACATTCTAAACGAACTGTGTGTCGTCATGTCATCATGATCTTACATGCTGTTGTTCTTGTTCAATGTTTTCTTTGTAATTTATGAAGCAGCAAGTACGTTTCTGATGAATTTTTTATGATGCTGTGCAATATGGTATTAATAAAATTGCTTAATTGTGCGTTACCTAAATTATGCAAAACAAACTGTAATTTCCTAACTACTCGAATCGCTTTACGAGGCAATGTGCCCACTACATCTTGGTACATCGTAACAAATATTGTCGCAATGTCATGTCGTTAGATTTGGGGTTACATATGAACTTCATTCTGTTTCAACTTACAGAATTACGTAATCATCATATTTTTAACGACTGCTCCAGTGCTTGTTACTGACACAAAGTCTAAAATCTCGAGGAAATATCTGACAAATAAATATTTATGTTATGTCTGAACTTTGGATTATAACTTTGAATTGGAGCCAGTCCACAGTTTCAACGCGAAAGCCGAGAATAGTATTTTTTTAATGAAGAAAAGTATCCACATTCCAAACTATATTAATCTGGCTGAAATGACCACTGCTTTGTTTACGAATTCCAGGTTCTTATATAATGATTCGTGTCATTTTAAAAATTCCTGTATGAGTGTTTGTTGAGACGTCATGTAAAATTCGCTTTTATATCTGCTGAGAAAAAATCTTACATTTGCCCTCTTATCATGTATACTCCACTTTTTCGTATATCCAGCTACGCATTCATATATGTATCGTTAGTCAGCGGTTTAAAAATATTAAAGTATTTTTTGTGTCCAAATTCCAGCTAATTTTTTCGTATGAAGTTGGCTTCAACTAAATTATTTGTGTCATATTTTGTGGAACCCCGTTCATTTTGGCGGAATTGATTGTTTTTCCGTCGTCAGAAACACGTACGCATTATTTTCCAAAATGTATTTTATTGCTTTCTGTTTTTTATGACGCATGCATGGCGATAAGTCGTATTTGGCTTATGAATTTAGCAACTGTTTTTTATTGTACCTTTCATACTTTCATGTCATTTCGTAACGATAGGTATAGGTAGCTATCATTGAAGTGACATTTAATTACAGATACAATGCTGTTTTTGTATTTAGTACTTAATGTACGCAATACACTTGAATAAATTGTAACATGAATGCGTGTAACCTGAATTACAGTAGCGTTTGCCATTTTTAGATATGAACCAATGACAATGTCATTGCCAAATTACGAAATTAAGTAGTGGGAAGATCCGTTCGTTGCTCCATCAATTCATTTACTGAAGTTGCATCAATAAAAGCATTTCAGTTTTACAAAACTAGTTCTCACTTTCCGACTCGTGGAAAGGGGCAGGTACTTCACTCCAATTTACTGCAAGCACGACCAAAATGGGATATCTGGGTTAATGTAAATACCTTCTTATCGAACAGACAGCACTTGTTCATACATTCATTTCCATTCCAATCTAAAACTGCATTAATTTGTAGGTCGAGACTGCAACTCCAATTTTTGTCCTGTCATGAAAATTCCATTCACTACAAATGTTTATAGTTAACTTTACATGTCCTATCATTAAATGTTTGCATGCTTTCTTACAGCGTCCACGTGACGCAGACGATGTTCATCATACTCCATCATAGACTGTCCAGCTGGAAAACAGTTATTTAAATATGGAATTAATTACCAAGAAAAACACCAAACGGAATATTTTTTCTTGTCCGCCATCGCAAATATTAATTTTCATGACAATCCTGGAGTACATATTGTACTATGTCGTCGATTTGTTGCGCATCAGCGTCCTCATCTTCTGCACGGTTGATGCTCATTGGGAAAGTTGCCCATTAATATTTGATGAAAGTTATCATAAATATTTTAATTAGATATTACAAAAAATACACATAGCCCATGAACACAAACTCATTTTATATTTCCAGTCTGGAAAAAAAATATTTCATAGAGATAAACGCCCACTCTTAATGTATTTCAGTCTCAATGATAATGACGTTATGCTTTATTTAGTTCCAATAATGAAATACGGAATTATATTTAGTATTTTAATTCTTAACTGGCTGTTCATCAGTCATCACTCATCACACGTAGTTGGAGCAATCATTAAATGGATGTTTGACATCTACCATTTTATCAATAATATGGAGATGATGCAAAAAGCGGATGTACAAAAGCAAGGCAAATATTAAATGTGTATTCAAGTTGGAATGGAAAAAATGAAATGTGGTTTTTGACAAGAAAAATGAATATATAGATAAGTAGTTACGGATGGCGGACTTTTAGATAGAACATAAGTACCTATACAAAGATATGAAGTTATTAAATGTGCACATTAAAAAAAGCTTGGTCTTGAGAGCAGATAAAAATATAAAAATCTCAAAATAGTCCAACATTTTACAGTAATTTTCGTTCTTCATTCCATCCTCTTCCACATAGCTACTGCATCGTCTTGCATCAGACCATCGTCTTGTCATAGTCATATCATAATCTTAATACAAGCATATCTACATAAGTACATAAGTACATATTAAACAAAACAGACTGGTCGAGCTAAAGATGAAAAGGAATATTTGGCTTTTAGGTATATCGTATTGGTAAAGTAAAAAAAAAATGCTTAAAACTGAAGCTGAATGGAAGATGGAACATGTAGCCAACTTGTCAGTTGTGTTTGAAGCAACTTCATAATATTCACCATTGGCATGGTATGGCATCGTCTCCTCCTCCGCGAATCAGCATCACATGAGCGCATCCAAGAAAAAAGTAGTCAGTGACAGTTGAGATGTCAAGAGCAGAAGAAGCTTGTTTGCCACTCTTACTTTAAAAAAAGTTATTAACTTTAAAAGTCATTTTTATTGAAGACGGGGAGAGGAATTGCGTTACTGTTTTTACGCGTGGGTGGTGCAGGTGCGGTGGGGAGTTTTTGGAGGAATTGAATCTTCGAAAAAAGCAACTCATATTTTCGCCAGTCCGTGGGCTGAAAAAAAGTAGTCTCTGGATAGTTTACATTTGGTTGTTTTTTCAGTTTTTCAGACTACTTGAGACGCGTTAGTACAGGAAATTGACATAAAATTGTAATATTTGTAGGTGTAGACACGGTGAACGAACGGATATTTTTAAGAATTTCCACCTTTTTCTTTCTCTCTACGTGTATGTAACTGACATCACTCATTTCTAAACTCGACATCCAGCTTTAGATATTTGACACTTCCCGTTACATTACGTAGTGTAGTCGCACTCCCCTTTTTGGAATAAGTTTTTTTAAACGCATTTATGCAATGGGAAGTGAAATAGCTAATTCTCAGAGTAAAATTTTATTCAGCTGGTTTGCTCACTCCGGGTCGATTGCATTTTTTTTTGGAGTGGGTTGGAATTGGAAAGTGAGGAGAGGATTTTACGAAAGGAAGCAATAATTGAGGTTTTAGATAGGGAGAACGATGATGATGAACGAAAGAAGATGTTGATCTGTTGAGTTGGTTGGGTTCGTTAGTGGAAGGAAAACAGATCACCCACCTCGTATACATACGTAGGAGCAGGATTTTCAAGTACTTGATAGTTTGTGGTTTTATCGTATGCAAAAGGAGTTCCATGTAATCATTGAATCATCGTCATTGTCATTATTTCATTATGTTTTCTATTTTGTCTTGAATGCACCCTCTTTTCTCCAGTCAGAATGTAAAGCTGGGACTGTAGCAAAAGGGAACAATAACTAGCGATAAGTTGAAAAACGAGTTATATCAGATACTAGTTTTATATTGATCGTTTTCCCCCATCCCATTGTCGATTCTCCAGTCAGCAGCATACAATATATGGAAAGAAAATGGTATAAAGGATTACTTTTTAATAAATTTCATTAGACGTTAGGTAGGTATTAGGTGTAATGGCGTTGTTGCCAAATGAAAATGAAGAAATATGTTGAACATTGCGACATACCTGTTTCAATATATGCTAAAAAAAATCATAAATATTTACATAAAACAGGTAACTTCACCTTGACTTTATCAAGGTTTTGTTTATCTTCAAGCAGATTTTATTGCGAGTTTATCCTCCATAGCGGTTTCATGATTAGATGATTTCGTGGTTGAAGGACTATCTGCAAAGGAGAAATGGGTTCGACTTTGACTCAAGCATAAACTGTGACAGTAATGCACGTACAAACTTTTATTTGTAGCATATTGAATGGGACTCCAAGTCGAACTTATAAGAGCAAAAGTGTTGGGTTGGCGATGGCGTGATGTGAGAGTGGAGTCTCATGTATAAAAGAAAGGAGAAACTATAGAGAGAAAGAAAAGGGAAAGTTCTAATTGACATTGTGGCAGCTTTCCTCCTACTTTTTAGCGTCATATACTTCCACACGACATAACATTTTATTTTAAAGGAGCTCCATACTGAGAAGGAGTAAGGCTTTTGTGGTGGTGCTTTCATAGTAGTGGGGTATAGGTGTGTGATAGAAGTTGTATTCCAAAGCGTATCCAGAACATCCAGATCCAGAAGGATACAATAGAGAGGGAGAGAGAGAGAGTAAAAGCGGACGGGAAAAGTAATCGATAGAGGATCGTATAATCTATTGTAAAGGGGAAAATGCCTGATTTCCGTACAGCGGGTACTCCCATGCCAATACCAAAAGGCAGTGGGAGAGGAGAAAACAGCAGCAGAGTAACTGGTGCCGTCGATCCAAGAGAACCTAACAGTAACATCACTGCTGCAAACTTCACTGACGAAAAGAGTCGTGCCCTTTCAGAGTCTGACTCCTTTCCTGAGAGCCCTTACGTGAACCCTTTTAGCCCTGGTGTGGGTCAGTGGGGAAATATGAACATTCCAAAGTCGTTTAGTTTGGGCATTGAAAACCATGCTGATTGGAACATGGATACCCTCAATTTGGGGGATGAGAGAGATTTGGCGCACAGGTTAGAATTATAATTAAAAGGATATATAATTAACTAACCGATTAACAGCCACAGCTTAATCTAATATTTTTTGGTAAATTTTAAGTATAGATTTTTGCAAAGGTTTAGACATTAACCGGACGCGGTTTTAGTTTTGAATTAAAAAATTTATTTCTAGTTACCTAAATGGAAAGTTTTGTATAAATGGTCTTGTGGCATTGTCCAGCGATGCCGTGGTGAGCGGCATTTAGTTGGCAGTACACTCGTAACATGTCATTGGTAGGTCTCAGGTTCGTTGCAATGCTTCCCTGCTCATTTCCCTACAGCCTGATTGGCAGTTTCCATCTAAGAATATGGGTTTTGAGTACATGTCAGTTTTTTGCTAAATTGGTCATGATATTGATTAATGTTTTACCCACGAGGTTTGCAGCTGTTGGCTGTTACTTCCTTTGCATTTCGCGAACCGTTGACTTTCGATTTTGACGTGAACGACATGTGTTCATAGTCAGCTATGCAGTCAACTGGAAGTATCTCTAAATCTGTGCGTGTTTCTGATGAGAGATGATGATGTCTCAAAGACATGGTCATGCAATGCTCGTCATCATCAACTTCATGCCATTTATCCAAAAAAAAATTTTTATTATACTGCCTTTTTGCAAATATTATCAATTCTTATTATATACCTTAAACTTACAGGGAATTTAACTTAACTTCAATAACTATAATTTTCGTCTTTCACTTTGCAGAATTTTCGTGAACAGGAGTTTACACTTGGATAAAATCAAGTTCTTCGGATTCGACATGGACTACACATTAGCTGGTAAGCCACAAATTCTGTTTGCCAAGCAATCTGTCTGGCTTAAAGATGTTCATTTCTTAAATGACATAAGTCTGACAGATTTTGACTTTAAATGATCCTAAGTAATACATGGCTGGTGATAAGGGATGATGATAAGTTAATGTAGCAATAGTCAGATACTTATGCAAACTCTCTGATCGGCTTGGGTGGACGTGATCTTTTTTAAAAAAAAAAAAAATCACTAAATTATCGGACTATTCTTGAATGAAATATTACTAAAATCTTACATGTTTTAACCTCTGTGAGTCATTACTGCCACTGCATTCGGGCATTTATCACGGCCTTTTCTTTCGGCTTTTGAGTGATAAAGATTTGTAACTAGCTGAGACGTTTCACTGCGTAATCCTTAATCAAATTTTCTGATGACATGACGCTTTAAAAGAAGAAAAAAGAACCTATTCTGAAATGAAATCCAATCATACTGACTTTTTAAAAGAAAGAAATGACTTGTTTACCCTTTTTATGGAATTAATGGCGAAAGTAAATTAGTAAAACTGGTGATTGCTGTGAATATGCCTACTATTTAATGATGTTGTTATTTGAGTATTACACAGATTATGATGTATTTCTGCTTATTTTCAGTATACAAGTCCCCGCAGTATGAAACCTTGGGATTTGATTTAGTGAAGGAACGCCTTCTCAAGATGGGCTACCCAGAAGCACTTAAGGACTTTGTTTATGATCCATCATTCCCTATTCGGTAAGCTGTGAGATAAATAATTACAAATGAAATGGATGAATGTTTTTGTTTGTTTTAAAATGTGTTAAACGTTATCCATGTTTTGTTATTCAGAGGTTTGTGGTTCGACTCCCAGTTTGGGAATTTGTTGAAGGTGGATGCTTACGGCAATATTCTGGTTTGCTGTCATGGATTCAAATTCTTGAAGCAGTAAGATATCTGAATTCTTTAATACTTTATTTAATGATGTTATTATTATTCAAATGGAAATGCTAAAGATGTATTATTCAATTATTTTTTACAGGTCTGAAGTGTACGATTTATACGCTAGCAAGTTTTTAACGTTGGACGAATCTCGCGTTTATGTATTGAATACGCTATTTAATCTACCGGAGACATATCTTCTGGCATGCCTTATTAACTATTTCACCAATATGCCGGATAGTACTGAGTAAGTTATACCAATTAGGTACGTTTGGCCAGAATGGGATATTGAAAATAATGAATTAATTAATTTTTATAGGGAGCCAACTGGCGTCAGATGTGGAGATTTGTTTATGTCATACAAATCCATTTTCCAAGACGTTCGAAACGCTGTGGACTGGGTTCACGAGAAGGTAAATGAGAGAAATGGAATTTTTTTGAATTGGAAATTGGAAAATGACATGCAACTAGACACTAAATTGGTGTTTTCCGTGTTTAGGGAGATTTAAAACGGAAGACTGTCGAAAACCTGAGCGAGTACGTAGTGCAGGATGAGCGCCTCCCAAAGCTTCTCACTAATATGAGGGAATCTGGAGCCGAAGTTTTCCTCCTAACCAACTCAGAGTACTGGTATTCTGAAAAGATTATGACTTACCTGTTCGACCTCCCTAACCAAGAAAAGAACTGGAAGGATTATTTTGATTACATTGTGCTGGATGCAAGAAAGCCACTCTTCTTCAAAGAAGGTACACTTTTGAGACAAGTAGATACAAATACTGGAGCTCTCAGAATTGGTTCCCACACTGGACCTCTTAAGCAAGGACATGTCTACTCTGGCGGTAAGTGTTATTTGATAGTCAGCATATAAGTACCTAAACTGATAATAGTGATAATTATGTTTTTGGGGAATATGACAATAATAAATTTCATTTTCTCATGTTGACTAGGATCGTGTGATGTATTCACGGATCTGATTAAAGCCAAGGGGAAGGATATATTGTACATAGGGGATCACATATTTGGAGATGTTTTGAAATCCAAGAAAATTCGAGGATGGAGAACTTTCCTTATCGTTCCTGAGCTGGTACAGGAGTTGCACGTTTGGACAGATAAATGCTCCCTTTTCTCTAAACTCCAGAATTTGGATATAATGCTTGGCGAAACATACAAGTAAGTATTTGTTTAAAATGGACAGCGACAGGATGAGTATTGTAAAATTGCAATATTTATGAAATTATAAATTAACGAATTTGCTTCTAAAGGAATCTGGACAGTAGCGCCAAAGAAAGGCCAGATATTTCCAAAACTCGTGCCCAAATCAAAGAGGTTACCCACGAGATGGATATGGCGTATGGTATGCTGGGCAGTCTATTTCGGTCGGGATCCCGTCAGACATTCTTCTCAAGTCAAGTTGTGCGCTATGCTGACTTGTATGCTGCTACATTTTTAAATCTGATTTACTACCCCTTCAGTTACATGTTTAGAGCTCCAGCCATGCTGGTAAGTAACCACAGAAAAGTATATGCATTTACGTTTAACTATGAAAATGCCGGAGTAATTTTTAATGTATCACTTTCTCCTGTAAACAGATGCCACATGAATCAACTGTCGCTCATGAACAAAGGTTTGTTGCTGACAGCCCAATGTTTTCTAGTATCTCCAGATCCCGACAGGCATCGGTGATGGATGGAAAGGAATCCGTTGAGTCACCCTTTGGACCAACTAACAAAGCTAAGGTATGGATATATTGGATATATGCAATTTGAAAATTTATGGTCTGTAAATCATCTCAATGATTACCGCTTCGAGTTAGTAGATGACAATCTGTTTTAACATTTCTTTGTCCATTATTAGGTCTTGGAGCGCAGTCAGAGCCTCTTACCTCATGTTCGACCTGAAACGCCAAAGAAGGTCACTCACCACCACGACGAGGACGATTCCGAAGAAGAAAGTGAGAAATCCGCTTGACTTATAGCTCGTCGGCGTTGAGTATCTCATAAATAAATGTGACTTGATCCTTTGCAATCACCTTCAATTGTCTTTGTTGTCTATTTAATACGATTAGGATATACACTATAAGTACTATTGTGTAACTTTTGCATGTACTACATGTTTTGTGTCGTGGTCTATATTATGGTTTTTATAAACAGATGTATTGTCCTTCTTGCAGTTAGTTGAGCTCCTAACTTCTTTTATTTTAGTGTGTTTACCGGATTCCTTAAATTCACGTTGATATTTTTTTAAGATTCTTACTCTTCAATTAAGCTTCTTATTCTAAATGATCATTTTAAAGCAAGGAAAGGAAGCAAACTAATGAGATTTTATAGAACTGAACTCAATGTCGACGACGAACCCAATCAAAACATGTCGTTGTCAAACTGGACTCTAAATTATGAGATTGTTATTATACATGACAGATACAATTGGGCTTTAAAATAATGAATTGGCAATTACAGCGATTTTAATAAATGGACGTAGCAGCGAACGTAATGAATGTTCTTCGTAAGATACATAAACAGTAAAATGCAAAAGCGTGATTTTTTCTTCCTGTAAATATGACTTAGATGTTAAGTTAGAATAGTGATTTTATGTAATATTGTAAAACAGCAACTGTTGAAATCTGAAAAAGCTATTGAGTACGTTCCGTGTACATGAATAGCTGTACTGGTACATATTTACAAGTTATTTGCTTGTGGAGGCTGGAGATTTAGCTATAATGATCAATATAAACTAAATAATAAGGAAAGCTAGTATTAGACTAATAAGTTAGTTTCGTGTTTCTTAAAATACGTACATAAAATATAAGTATATCTAATGAATCGACTAATCATTCTCCATTCGATAAATGTATTATGTTTAGATAGACAAGTTCTGCTACAACTATATGTCAAAATATTCATGCACTGAGCTTGATGAGATAAACTAACTAAAGAGATGTACTCAATTATTTAAGCGCACTCTCACTACAATTTGTTGCATTCAAAAACAATTTTAAACTAACTAGTTTCATTACAAATCAATGCGACAGTAGTGCCTTTCGGTGTTGCGAAAAGCTACATCAAAGTAGAATATACTTATGAAACAAAGACAGATGAAAGTGTTTATGAAATTCTCCACATTTAAAGTACGCATACTTCCAACCTGTACTATATTGTATTTTAATGAAATAAACGCTCAAATCAGAAGGTCAGATCTGTTCAGTTTTGGTGAGTTTTTTTTATTCATTTTGTCTACGCACTATATAATATGACAAGCACACGTAACGGTTTATATTAGTAGCAATAAGGTATGAACAAAGTAAAATAATTTTCTTTCTAAAGAATCAATTTAAATATACATGAGTTAAGAATATAAATGAAGTGAAAATGAGTAAGCTCCTACAAACCATTCATAACTTTCAACTGGAAGAGATTGCAACCTCTTGTTTGCTACGCTTGTGGAATCCCAGAGTCTGTCTCCCAGAGTTCAATCTCTTCATATGCGGTCATCGTTCTTTGAAGACACTCCAGTCTTGCCCTTTGTACAAAGTCGAGAAGCCATTTGTTTGTTTTCCCGGAAATCATGCCGATTTCTATGAAGGCGACGTAGGTAAACGTGTCCAGGCAATCGAGGGAGTCTCGTCTTCTGAAAAATGATATTCTTCGGATATGGATGTCAGTTCTAAGCTGCAGATACAGGTGACGGACGCCTAAAAGTTATATTTAGGTGATTTTTAACATGGACGAATTCTGCGTTTATCTGAATTATATGCACTCATTACCTGTCCATTCCTTCCAGGATTGTTCCAACACTTCATTGTTCTTATCCAAAGTTTTGAAGCCGAGAAACAGCCACGTCGATTTTGCTTGACTATCATTTTCCAGCCTTATCCATGAGTCTGGAGGGATAACCCGTTTAATTTCTTTATATATGCCTGTCAGAACATAATTAAAACATCAAGCTCATGCATCACAATACCGTGCCAATTTCAGAAACAAATCGTCAATGTCATCAAACATTTATCAAGTTCAAACTAAATGCACACCTTGTTTAATTTCCTTATTTTCTTCGAGAAAATTTGTTGGGGTGACGCAAACGCTGCCAGCGGCCAAATGCAGATATGGAAATGGAGCTGAAATGAAAAACAAAAAACTTTCATTAGATATTTATAATCTATTCGTAGCATTCGTCCGTCATCTTACAATGATCGTTTGCCCTGTCTTGACGTTATCTCTTGAAGCAAGTATAAATTATTTATTCTCAACAATTAGCATTTAAAGCTGCTGTCCCATTGCTATCGACACTAACCGTTTTGCCACTTAATAATTCGTACGCCAACGCCATCCTATTGTCGGTGTCGCTTCACATGGCTCGAAAAAAAAACTACTCAACTCTCATGTACAAATCCTTGCAAAAACTTGTCTTTGGTTATGTAATAGTTCCATGGATGATTAAGCATCTGCATCATCAATACTCCCATTTCACACGCTTGCTTCATTTAAATTAAAATGAGTTATGATATATGGGATCTAGAAGATTTGACAGAATAGGGTGCAACTTAATGATAGTCTGGTGATTCATAACTATTCTAAATACCGACAATTTTTTCCCTCTTTCCAAGTGTCACAATGATTTACAACTTTTGCTGAACGTACGCTTCCACTTCAACTTAAAAAATGATAGAAGATTACGCCAACCATTGTATAACATAACACAGCGTAAAGCTCCTTCACTCCGCATTGTATTTTTTCAACTTTTTATGTCCACGAGCAAAACCAAAAGTCATTTTTTGCCTCCCCAGCTCTAAATAAAACTAGCAATTAATTCCAACTATTTTCACGAGATTAGATACGCTTCCTTTCCTATCTCTCAATGTCAGATCTTAAACCAGAGATTAAATAATATTTCCTATTCCATTTTGCCAAGTTATGAACATCGTCATATTAGGAGAGTTCTCCTGATATAACGACTTTTTTATATCCAGTCATCCTATTGCGTTTTATGCTTATGCAATCACAGTAATTTATTCGCATAATATAAATAATCAAATTAAATGCAGAACAGATCTCATAGGCGAAATGATATAGTAGGTGTTGAAAGTGATGAGCTGCCATAAACTACAGAACTTCTCATATGCATCATCCATCCCCCTAGCAAAGAAAAAAATTGCAATGCGGAATTGCAATAACCCTTCCAACTTATAATAATAATGCGTCACCTCACAATAGCGACCTTTATTATTGTTATTATCAGTAATAAATCATTTTTCTCCTCTTCCAAGAAGAGATCTGTCAATCTATGAGCAACAGGCAACAAGCTAGTTCCCTCACATTTAACAACGTTGAAGTGCTTATTGTTAGAACTTGTATATGGCATCCCATTAAAAATCTAATGATCTATAATATAATATTTACGACGCATGATGCTAATGCGATGGGTTCCTCCAAGTTTCATTGTTACAGACAACAATCCTCCGCGATATTACCGATGCGCTCTTGTCATGCCAATCAATTTTTGATGAGTGGAGAATGCATGGCTTAAACATTAGCTGAGCATGCCATCATGATGGAGCACGTTGTTCCTTAAAGATTGTGCTTAACTTTGAGATTATGAATTGGCAGTGAGAGGAATTAACAGGCACCTTTGTCCCATCTTATTCCTTTTTCAAGGTTTGCTATTAGCTTATCAATTAGAGACACCTTTTAATCTTGAATAATTCATAATTCATCCACTAGGGCAGGGGACAGACATGATTTCTATATTTTCAATGCTGCTTTTGAATAACATTTAAGAATCGTCCATGCAGTTAGTGCCAGTCCATTGTAAAAAAGTATTACGTTGAACAATATTGAGCATTTGTAACTGACTTGGATTATTGAACTCTCCTGTCGATCATTCAGGGCGAGTAATGAGATAAATGGGTAATATCATGCAACCTACAAGGGATGTAGTATGACATGGCCAAGCCTTCATAAATAAAAAGTAAATTGCCCATAATGAAGATGTTAATAGCTAAAGTGCTGACATTAATTTTAACAGTTCGGTCATGATCATACCTGATCATTAAACGAATCTACGTGGTCACCCCATTCATCTGTTAGTTCGACATTTTGCTAAAGAAATTATTCCAACGTGAAAAAAAACTGCATGAATAAATAATCCATTGTCGACAATTCTCTTTTCCATCAACGTTTAATTTATCGTTGCAGTTAATAAACTTTTAAAGTTGTTAGCACATTATGTAAGCGATATTTAATTCTTTTAAATTACAACCTAGTAGGACAAACGTAGCAAATTATATTGAGGATAAAGAATGATGGGTTATTTTATTTGGAAAACCTAAATAGCCAATCAATTATGAATGAAAAGTAAAATGGCAATAGCATAAATTTGGATTGAATGCACTAGTGACTTTTATTGGTTGAGGAAAGTTTGCTTATGCTGATGTCACCTCAAATAATGAACGGATAAGCTACTGAAAAGTGAAAAGTTACTTCTGGTTAATTGTATGATAAATTGATGAAGATAAAAAGCCAACTGAAATAAATGACTAGACTCCGATTTCGCTGAACAATGACAGAGCTTAGCTGTTTGGAGATGACTAAAAATGACTGTCAAAAGGAAGTTCTAGCTCTAGCATGAAATTACTGTATTATCCGCTGAATTTCAAAAATCCCATTTCATTTTTTTACCTTGAAATAAATTGAACATTTTTTGGAGTACTTTATAAACATTATGTAATAGTGATTTGATAAATTTCAGGATATGATCTCAACCAAACCATCATCATCATATCATAATGTAATCGTAAATGTCAATGCCGTCATAATCATCACAATCATCATTTACGAGCTAGATTTATCATTCATTCGTTTTTGAAAATGAAGGGTGGAGAAAAAGTCTTGCCATTAGAGAAGCATGATTTCGCAATTTTTCAGCGTAGAATATTCAGCTCTAGCAAGCGTGCTCGGACTAGAGCGAGTAAAACTAACAAAAAAAATCGTAATATATTAAGTTTTATTAGTTTGAATGAACAGTTTTATGTGCAGGCAAACTCAATGCTGTTCATTCAGTCTAGTTAAGCTGAAAGGGGAAAAAAGTATTCTGCAAAAAATGGTTCCAAATTCTAATGTATATGGTTGCAATTTGCAATGACAAGAGTTTTCGTGCACGGTTCATTTTTCATTTATTCTAGATTAATCGGAAACTATCTTGAACGATAATTATCTTCGAGCCACTCACTACTCTGGTCTCCCATATTTGGAAGTGGCACTAATTGCCAACTGAGTGAAGTTGAACAGGTACTGTTTGTCCTTCTTCCTGGTTCCTAGTGGAACCATGCATTGATCAAACAGTTTCTTGGTGCGTAGTAACTTAGAATAATGAGGTTAGGAAAGGAATTTAGATCAGGTACTTTGCCAGTCTCAACATTCTCAATATCATATCATGGCTATAGTTCATGAAGTCACTTCAAGAGATAAAATATGTTGGTTCTTAGTGGGGAAGCTATGGTCACAAACGTCCTTTATTGTCGGAGTGGCAATGACATAAGAACTCTTGTCAGAAATCACCTTACCAAGTTGGTGCCTTCAAAGGTTTCAAGTCAATATATCGGATATAGGTAGCTTTGGTAAATTTGAGCTGAATCCTCAAGCTTAAATTTTCATTGTATAGAACATATATCAATTCTGACAATTCCCTTAAGTAGGATTTCGACTATTGAACCAATAATGGTAACTGACCAAGCTGATAGCATTTATATATCTTTTTTCACATAAAACAAAACCAATTAAGAAAATAATAAATAATGGCTACTTTTTGTTTGAGAAAGAAAAAAGTCGAAAAGCTCGTAATTTTCCATACAAAAAACTTTTCCATGCAATCAAGTTACTATAAAAGGAAAATCGGTGAATTTAAAAGAACTGAATGAATTAAAACAGACAGGACCACTAATGTAATTTTTACTTCGTGTCATTTCATAAAGCAATTTTGTTTCAATTACATTACAAATGAAAAAAAAATATTTTCATACTCAAAGGAACACAACGTAAAACATTGGCAACATTTTTTATCCTCTTTTGACTGGATACAAAAAAATGCATTTATCTTCTCCAACTGCTTATTAAAAATTAAGCCGGTCCAGATCCAGGCCGATTTACACATTGAAAAGTCAATCTACGTTGCAGCAACCAAACACAACCATTATATTATTTTTAACAAAAAAACACCCTTCTCAATCAACCTGTTATTTTGTATTATAATTTAGCTGACATCTAATTCAACAAAAAGGAAAAACCATCCAAACGCCCATTGTCCTTGATGTGCTAAAATATCCGACATAATATTTTCCATGCAAATAAAAATAAAATGGCTTGTTTGCGTATTTACACACCGGTAAACGCCTCTTTAGAAATCAAACTGGATAGAAATTTATGTATTTATTTGCCTTCCAGCCAAAACATTAAAAATGCATTTTTATACTTTACCAAATGCAGAAACTTTTCATGGGAGACTTGTTTTAAACAAATAGATTACAATCAACCCCACAAAATACGATTTCGGACACAAGTGCATATGAAAGAATGACAGTATAAATGAGAGGAGTTTAATTCGGAGGACTGGAAGAAGGAAAGCAGCTCCATAATTAAGCGCTACCATCGTGTCAATCTTCCATGTCATGCAGAACTGCTTTCAAAAAGAACTCAACACGCTCGCCACCACCATTGTCATTAACAATCAAAATCAAGAGTACATTATTGGCCTGTCTATCTATGCTTTTGTTTTGCAATGGTAAAATCCACACTTTTTTCTGTTCCTTCTCGCATGTTTGTCATGTGTTTGTGCATGTGTCACGATGACATTATACATCAGAGCAAACAAAGGTACGGCCTCTCACTTGGTAATTGTGGCTTAGCAAGAACAAAAAAAAGTAATTTCAGTTTATCAAATCATTTGCCATCGTTTAAAGAAAATCGCGTCATATTTTTTCGCAATCAACAATCCTTTAATCAAGTTGATGAGGATGATACAGATTTGACTACTGACAGGTTGCTTTGCTATAGTTGCTAAACCTGCAGGATTGTGGAATCATTGTAAAGCAAAGCAGTGCAAAATTTACGGGAGCTTGAAAAGGAGCCGAGATGGATTCACTACATAAAAGTTACACAAAAATGGGAGGCTAGCCAAGTCAGAACGAGCAGCCCCATCCCAATCATCACGAAAAGATCAAAGGAGGAACAGGCAAGCCAAGTCAGTAAAATGCTAAATAATCATCCCATAATAGCAGCCGTTTTAAGTCGCACATCAAGCGAAAGTCATGTCATGTCATCTCGTCTAATAGCCTACCATCATGCAATTACTGATGTAACCCCCATCGTATTATGTAAAAACTTCTTCATGTAACTTTCCAAGTAATGTAAACTGCTCTGCCTTTTTTAAAATTATTCCATGAATGTGGGGCCCAGCTTCAATCTTCAATTTAAAGGGATTTCATGTCCATCCGTATCATTTTGCAAAATTTGTTGGATAAACAAAAATACCCCTTTTGGATTTAACTCGAAATTAAATGGTACACAACGAAAAAGCGTGAAGAGGGCAACTTGTTTCCTATTCATGTCATACTTTTTGACAACCGACATGACTACTCCATGTATCCAACCTCCTCCGTTTCAATGGAAGTAAATCAAATATGTACAATGTCAGAAGAGAGTGTTTTTGTTATCAGGAATTGTCTATTCTTATTTCATGAAAAGGAGGAGAGGAGAGGATGCGACGTTGGGTATAAAACAAACTTGTAAATAGTTGGCAGGCGAAGTGATCAAGTAGAAATGAATAAAGTGTGGCAGCTTGCGTCGTCGCATCCGATGACCACATGGATGCTGGTCTGCTGGTCATCATCATCCTTTACATCATCATCGCCACCGCCGCAATCACGTTTATTTACCTACTATTTATGAATGAAGGCAGAGAGGTAGGGCATTTTGTTAAAAATAAAAAATAAATAAAATCATTGTAAAAACGTATTTAAAACTAAATATTCGAATAGGGCTCATTCGTAGTTTACTCATTTTATGGAAATGGTACACAATAAACACATCATCACTGAGGTAATAAGGATTGGCTTCCAGCTTTTCCCTTCCACATATTTCATCCAATCTTTGACGATGACGATTGATTAATGAATGTTGCTATCAAGATTGAAGAGATAAAAAGAAAACTCGGGAATTTCGAAGAAATACGTAATGCACATGTTTATTCTGTTGGCAAGGTGGATAAGTGTACAGACTCGTCAAATGTCAGACTTTCCAACACACTCTATCGATAAATAATAAATTTTATGTTTTAAAACTTTAAATGAATCTGACATTTACTAGAAACAAAAGAGATAGCGTGTTATTTCACCCTGTTTCTCGAAAGTTGGGAATGAAGAAATGAAGAAGAAGAAAATGTAATACTTTTTTATATTTCTTTCACGTAACTAACGTGTGCACGGCTACAGCACGATGAAGAAAAAAACAAAAAGCTTGATTATGAAATACTGGACATATTGCAAATTGCAAGATGGACGGTAATTTCACTTTCATTATTTCGCTTTTTTTATCGCAAACCTTGAAAGTGACGCTAAGTAGAAGATAGAAGCTAAGAATCATGGCAATTTTTTCCCACTTTTCTGAGCCGTTTTCGTATTACAGAACTTACTGTCACTATCATAATCATAAAATAGATAATTTTTAAGAAAAGAATGGGTATTTTTACATGAAAATTGTTGATGTAATTTTGTTAACAAATCCTCAAAGATTTTTTTAAAAATAAATGGTGTGTTCGTATCATGGTTTCATGCAATGTTGGATTGCAATGGATACTGATTTGAGAGGAAGCTTTGAACATCGCTTACCTCTCAGTTTGAAGAAATTTGTCATAGTCGTCGAGGAGATGGGCAATTCTCCCTAATTCAAGTTGAAACTGAGCACAAGTCAGATATACTAATCTGTGGGTCTGTGAACATAGAGAGTTATTAATAGCTCATTTCACTATTGGTTTATTTGAAGCAAAAGTTGATAAAACTTGAGATTTATTTTCAGATATGTTAAACATGTAAACACAATGATAAACGAGTAAAGTGTACCAATTACTTGGGGGCCTGATTTTTTTTCTTCAGCTATCATCACCCATTTTAAGGTCGAATTGGTATCCGGTTAGGGAATTTTGTAAGATCAACAAATGTTGTCATATTTTGTACTTATTTGCAGATGATGATGCAATGATGCGGATATACCATTTAGAAACGTTATACTGCAACTTCTGTATGCTGACTGATGTATTTAGGTAGAATTGTCTTGAAACGGCAAACTTTGTTCCATCATACAACATTCATGCATTTTCACCCTTTCAGCTATATTATGTCATGTTGTCTTATTTCGTACACAATATTTCCACCACAATGGCCTCTAGGGTGGCAAAAATAATATTTTTTCATTTGATTTTTAATAACACTTTTACTAGGTGAGTTTAAACGAGAAAAAGAAGTAGGTAACTAGTACCTAGTGAGACCAAGATCATGCCTGTCCAACAGTAATTACTGATGTGCGTAATTGCCTCGGCAGAAAAAAATTATGTATGCAACCTATCTATTCCATTATACAATGCAATTTGCAATATTCCCAACCTACAAAAAAAATCAGGAGGAGAGTATGACTGAGCAGATAGCAATAAATCTAGTTTGAGGCTGTGTCGTAGCTGACTAGTTCCTTAAATCATTGCCAGGTGAAGGATTCAATTAAAATGTCTAATTCAATTCTATTGCCAATATCTTTGACCAGCCAATGAGGATGATCTTCCCTATACTACTACACTTCTTTTATGACTTTGTTACTTTTTTTAAAAAGCAAAAGACGTAATTACTTTTTTCTTGACAGGAGGGTTAGTCTTGAGCTCAGGCAGTGGGCAATTCTTTCCATAATTTAATCATTATATTCGGTGCATCCTAACCTTGGTTTACTGTAGGGCATATTGACTATTGTTTACAGTTTCCCCTTTCTCTGTTTCTACATGCAAATTTGAGGAATGAGAAAGATCAAAATCGAAAGTGAGCTGTGATGCTCAATACAATTTTAAAATGCAAAGTGCAGAAAGTTTCCGTGGTCACTTTCAAGCTTTTAATGAATGGTGCTTCGTGCCATGGCTCTTATTATGGAAATGAATTCTTAATTCACGAGTTTTATCGAATGGATATTTATACATTGCTAAACCACTTCTTTTTTTTGCACAGATATCGTTTAGTTATAAAATATTATTAATAGCAAACTTTTGATTACATGATGGCCATCGTAATGGAAACATACGTAATACCTATGCTTATAGAAATAGCTTGCTATATTTTCAATCGAAACATTAAAATATTCGATAGATACACTGTAGACTTCATAAATTGAGCAAAATGTCGTTAGCTAATCTTGTTCAGTTGTGAAACACGTTTTTACTAGATTTGCATACATGTGGGGTGTGTAGTTTCGCCATTGTCGTGTTTTTTTCGAAACGTGTACATCCTCAAATTGCTTATTTATTTAAAAGCTCACTTTTCCCAACGAAAATTTTTGAGGTGGCTGTATCATGTCATGTTTTGGCTGACACGCTCCCTTATTGTCAATAAGGAGAAAAAATGACTCAAAGATGAAATGACTGAAGGCAGTGCAGTTTGCTTTTAAGTATGCAGATGGAAACTGTCCAATCATTTGATATGACATGACACCCTCAAGTCAAGAACTATTGACGATGACGAGGGGAGCAAACATGGCACAATTCCATATACATTCGATGTGAAAGAGAGAAAAAGTGGAATAATTTAGCAAGCACTTAGGCAAATGGCTGAGTAAACAAAAAATTGAAGCACAATTTTTGCAGAAAGTAATTGATCAGTTATATACCTATAACTGCTGGTATTGTATAGCATATTATATGGGATCGCATCGCAGTTTTAAGGACCACACAACGGAATTATGACGCCAAGTGCTCATATTAACGAACGACTTATGTCAATTGAAACATAATGGCGCGAAGTACCGCATTAGCATAAAACTTTTCACCCAATACCATTTGACCGTGATGAGGATCGTCATGGCATATGATAATGTGTGCTAAATAAATGTAATAGATTCCTTCTGAATCAAAAAATAAATGTTTATGGTTTAAATGTGATATGATGGAGGAAACAAAATACTATATGGCATATTATTTTGGTATGATATCTTGAAATTAAACAAAATTAATTATTCATAACTTCAGTACTAACATAAAGGACGAGGAGGAGGACATGCACCTTTGGAATAACTTGTGTTCAGTCAGTATTTGCTCATGTCATAAGTCAATAATTTCAATTCGTGTTTACAATCTCATAGAAACGGAATGTATGTCAAGATTGGGATGGATGTGCTCTTCAAATAATAATCTGTTTGTGAACTCGTTAGGAGTCTTAAACACATTGGTGTGCTTGAACATCTTCCTCAAGTTTACTTGAGGAAGAGAAATGGGTTTTAACTGGAAAAAATCATGGCAACGCGGTAGCTTGCCTCAGAATGGATAATGGTTTTTGCATTCTTGACTTGACTGGCTTGATTAATTTCGCATTTTTTTGCCAATTCATAGATTCAGTATATGCTTCATTCAAACATTCTATTCAGTCACCATGAAGATCAGATTGAAGGTGGGAAGTTTTACTTGAACTTTTGTCAGTTCACTTCCTATTGAGAAGGAGTACTATTTGAGTTGTTGGAGGAAGGATTATTATGATTGTGGCTGTTAGTACTGCAATGGAAAATGTTTATCTTTATGACTGAGATCATTTTGTCTTCAATAGTTATGAAAACTGCATACAATAATATTAATCTCAGTTCTGAAAGCATATCTTCACGTCTGGAAACTTTCAGTTTTTGAGCTGTCAATGGTTGTATGTTTACCTACCTCCCTTTTCCAAGCTTTTCAGTAATATCCCATCTCCAGAAAGATGCTGAACGGTTTGAGAATAAGTACTGGAGGAGCTGCCGCACTCATCATCATTTCTCACTGCCTTCAAGAGAGACGAGACCCCGTTCTTTATATCACTATATAATACCGACGATGATGAAGGCGACGACATCAGGTCATGTCCGACAAAGGAATTCTCAACTGAACTTATCCTCTCTCGCGAGGAGCATAATCCTTTCACTTCCTCTTCGAAAGAGAAAACCTCTTCCAGGAATGGACTGAGACATCTTGTACTAGGAGATTTCTGAAGGATAAATGTGATCGTGAGTTGATCCCCATTTTCAACACTGCTTGAGGTAGAAATGTTCTCCACACTGCTGGAATTGCTGCTCCCACTTGTTGTGGAATAGTAATAGCTGCTACTACTTCCGCTACCGTTCACTGTGCGAAGGTCCTCACACCCGCTGCTGCTGGCGCTAGCGCCTCGAAAATAATTGTAGGTACCGTTCCCTGGCATTGTTCAAACACGTTTTTTAAATCCGTCAACCTAAATGCTTAATGTGAACTCAGAGAGTTAATAATTCACTCTGCTTGTACAAGTAGTATAACGCTGGTCATGTCAGAAGTGTTTTGATTTCACGTCATTCCACATAACACTGTACCTACTACACTCACCGCTTCATGGCGAAACAATTCGATATGATTAAAGTACTTAACTTCGACGCTGATGACGGATTTCCAAAGATTGAACTGCTCTTCGTCATCTTAAAAGATTAGGTACTTCACTTTGTTCTTAGAAATCCGTTTGTATGGTAGGTACATTTTATTCCAAGCGTCTCCTCTGCCTCAGCCAGGGAAATCGAACTTGCTACACTTAGTATAATCATACACAATTCAACTTCAAGTAGTGACTTGTAATTACACTGAAAATTAGCTAAATAATGTCAAGAGACGATTTTCGCTTTCCTTCACACTTAACACCAAACCATGTCCATCGACTCCTTTGCTTCCTACTCAATCGACCAGCCCTGGCATGAAGCTAATGAATGGGGCGCTTGCAAATTCATGTAGCATTTTGCACTCACGCTCAAGAAGACAAAGTATAAGCAGTCTGAAGGCTAAGATTATATTTTTTGTATATGTTAATTTAATATACACACTCTTTCCCTCTTCAATACGGATAAGATCGGCTACAAAATGTAAGCACATTAAAATATTAATATTTATGCATGAAATATCGTTTTTTGTGTACCAGTTTAATAGTCTACCAGTTTTGTAATCTTCCTCCTTCAGCGAGGAATCCTATTACCAGACCAGAAACAAGTACCAAAAATTATTATCATTCCTAAAATTAGTTCCAGCTAGGTAACTAGGCACAGGCTAACTGAAGAACCGATTGCAATTGTTTATCGATACGGCAGAGGTTTTTTCTCGACAATACGAACCTCTACTACATGCTCGAGACGGACTCGAGAGAACTAATCATTGGCAAGAAATTTTCTGGTGATCATGATAATGCATGTAAATTATGTTATGAGCAAAAATTTCAATATATTTCACTAAAGATGAAAATTGAGTTGAGTCAGAGTCGTCTTCACGGAGCTGACTAAGAGAAACTTGAAGATTCCTACTGAGCCCTAGCTGACATTTACACATTACCTACTCAACAATGTACCTACTCAAATCCATTTTAAGTTATCGACACTATTCATTGTTTCAACTTTCAGTAATGATGCTACACGGAAGGATTGGGATCCACTGCTAAAAATCTTTCCTAGTCATGATCATGTGCAGTCTGCACTCTATTCATGTAGCTATCGGGGTGAGTCAGTGACTAAGGCGAAACGAAACATCTAATGGAAAAATTGACGAATAGTTTATTTGAGCTGTTTATGACTTTATGATTGAGACGCAAAGGCAGAGTGAGGAATCATTAATGGGAAAATGCTAATATTTGGGATCATACATGGTCCATTAATTCAAAACATGAATATCATCAATAAATAGCGCAACAATATTCATTACCCTTTAATACAAACGGGGCGAAATACAAAAGCTGCCTGGTAATAATAATGTTTTTCTGAAGTTTTCATAAAAGAGGTATATACGTGGTGGTTAAAAAATAGTACCGCCTACTTGGAATTATTATCCTATTTATTTATTTATTATGGATGATGATGATGCTGAGGATGAGAAGAGTGCCGCTGCCGCTGCACTCAAAATTTATTAGATGAGATGAGGATAATGCGATACTACAATAAACACCTCGGTTTCTCCTCATAAAATGTGCGCAAACACATCCTCTTGGATTACCTACATGAGCAAACAAACAAGATTCCTCCGGATCCTTGCTGATTTCATGCATTTATATTGCTAATAGTTCGGCAGACTGCTAAACAATGACTTAAATATTATGTGTAAATATGAGAGAAAAACATCAGCCTTACTTTCTCACTAGCTGCCAAAACCATGTGCTAATAAGAGCTTTAACATTTTGGGGATTTGCAAAAGGAAGGGCAAGACAATGCTATGGGGTTATGCTATACAACGACGAAAATGATTAGACATTTTGGATATATTTTGTTTTGAAAGAGGAAGTGTAACAGTTATGTCAACATGACACATTTGTCTTCCTTTGCTCATACACTCGATACGCATCACAATATTTAGGTAAGGTGGTAATAGAAGGGGAAGTATAAAAAGTGTGTAATCAAATCAGCATTTAAACTAATATTAAAGGAAATGACAATGTACATATAAGGATGCAATAGTGCGTAGATGTGAATGAAGAAATTTCAAATACGTATAATTCCGGAGCCTCAGAAGAGCGTGTCAACAAAGCAGTAGGAAGACAAACTGCGAATGAGTGGAAGAAAACAAAAGGAATAGCTCAGGTGTGCATTGCAAATTTCGCAATTATATGGGAAGACACCAAAAGATTAACATAACTTAAGCTGTTATATGCAACTATTCAAGATTCGGTCTCACGCACTTTTCTTTCTAATAAGTCCTTATGAATTCGTCAATTTACTGAACCTTATAATTTCCGAAGCTTTAGCTAATTGTCAAACAACCTAGTAACTGGTACAGTGTCATCGTCTTGTGACGGCTTCCAAAAATCAATGCAAAACTTATGACGGGGCAATGTGACGCAACCACAAGAATAGTCGGACTCAAGTAAAGCTTCTTTTGTAAATCATACCTCACCGTTCCACTCACTCCAGCTAGGCACTAGTAACACTAGCCTAGTGTAAACACTTTCGCCGCTACGCTTGGTGTCAAAACTGTTAATAATGAACGCACTCCCACACCGTCCGCCGTTGTTTGAACAACGCAACGCTCAAACGAATTCTGTCTTGAAAGGGGAAAATGAGCAGCTCTTAAATGATACAAACGCATGCGTTAGTCTTTGTTCTAATGCCTTTGGGGAATACACCATCAAATAGAAGCATTAGTGAAAACCAGATCCCAGTACTGCACAGAAATATCATCATTTCCATAGTTTGCAACTGATGATATTATTACTGCAAATGTACACAGCTCACAAACAGCTATTCCCTCGCTGCTGCTTCAACAGTCGAAATAGCCAACGTTTTGGACACACACGCTGCACTAAAAAAAATTGTGTAAGATAGTTTCAGAGAAGACGCGATAGGGTGATATTGATATGATGTTATTATGATGATGTTATTACGGCTCTGCCGCTCGTCCGATGAAACCGCTGCGTTGTTACTCCCAATGCGGTAGATGAAATGAACAGGTACAAAGTGAAAAAACTCAAAATAAACTTTGCATTTTGTTCCAACTTGGGCTGAAAGCTGTTACTTTACGTTACATTACACAACGCTTTTGACTTTTTACCATTTTCATTTCGTCTGCTGGCAATCTGATGATCCTTCGTTTGCAGACAGACAAAAAGTGAAATGGAAATAATCATTGCCAGAGACCTTTTCCCCTTGCATATAGCCATAGTCAATAATGCGACGCTTGAAAAGAACGCTGTTTTTACTTCCATGTTTGTAACGTGTGTGTTGTATGGTTGACTGATGATAAGTGTACTGATTATCATTCTGATTACGATGATGGTTATAGCATTGTATAAAAGCGAGTCAAATGCTGATGACGGTGATGATCCTTCACTGTCGTATCGTGTCTGTTCCTCTTTAAATTTTCTCTATTGCTGGACATAAACAGAAATCCGAGTTAAACAATGTTGATGAAATGCGTCGTCCTGCCATGAGAATGCCGAATGACATGGTTGAGGTCTGATGTGCCAACAGGGCTGGGACTGATGTATTCCGAGCACGAAACAGGGGTTGTGATATGCGTCCTTGTCAGGGAAACTTCTCATATTAATAATCAGGATCATGATAGCAATAATAATAACCGTAAGAAATTCCAATGATAATTTTTTCAGTGTTTCTGAATATTATGTTTGTGTGCCCATATCCATGGTCTTGGTCTGCTTATTACAAATGGCCATAGGCATACCGGGCCAGTGATAATTTGACATGTGACTGTGACAGTTCTCTCTTCCTGTATAGCGATGAGCAGTCTAGTTCAATGTTTTGAAAAAGTACAATGCATTTAATAATCCCTCATCTTGTCCCCCTTGTCAGTTCCCTGATTGCTAATGCGAATCAGAGGCCATCATTTGGCTGGGTATGGGAATGCCACGACGTACATTGCACCGTGTCGAGCTCTAAGCCTGGCACTGTCTAAATAACCGAAAGAGGATTTTGTTTTATTTGTTCCCGTTTGTTTCCCTTCACGCACTTTACTTTCTGCGTATGTAATAAAGGCCAAGAAGGGAGACGAGTTTTGCTAGGAATGAGCCTCATTCAGCTCCGTGAAATTATGGACATAAAAGGTACTCAGCTACCAAGTTAAGCAGATGCAATTTCCTTTTTTGGGAGTTGCATGAAAAAACATGAATTTCTTCAGAATGGCATGCATGGCTAGTGATGGCGATAAAATGGGATTGCGAAAGGATGGAGGAAATCAGTTGAGTTTGACAAGACTGCGACTTTGACTGCGTATTTTATTTCACATTGGCTCTCTCTCTGAAAGGAAATGAAATGTTCACAATTCAAATCGCCGTGGCATTTAACCAGGGTGATTTTCTTAGATATGCATGCGTGCACACGCATATATTGGTATGCTATAGTCACTGTGTCGTCCTCATCGTCTTAGCACTCCGCCGGACCAAATATACAATTCACATTTTGTCTATAAAAACCGCATGGATTTTATTGTGTCCCATTATGGATTCAAAACCTGCTCATATTGGGGAACCTTCTTGTGAATGTCGTTGGGGAAAAAGACGTTTTCCAATTTTGGTTGCTGATTTTCACTTTTCTTCGATTCGAATGCTCAGATAGATTAGGAGGGTAAAAGGTAAGGAACTCTCCAGTGGATTTCAAGTTGGAGGAGTTGAGACGGTGACATTCCGAAATATTACTCATCCATTCATATAACGTTTGAACTGTAAAGGTTTCCGAGCTTAATTTCTCTATTATCCAAATATACCTCCCAAATAGTTACAAAATAACTATTATTGCCCTAAATCACAGCGAAAATAGAAGCTCCAGTAGTTGGCAAATCATATACTTTGCATATGTATACTTTACTCAGGAGGAGGTTGAAGTAGAACCTTATGGATTAATGAAATGCCAACGGATACAATAATTTTTGATGAATGGCATACCATTATATAATCTTTGTTAGCTACTGCAACAAAACTTTTAAATTAGTAACTAGCCATATTCCGTCTTGTGCAGTCATTTTTCATATTACCCCGTATCAAATGAAATCTGACATTGGATATTAACAATGTCTGCATATGTGTGTCCTACCCTACCAGCATGCTTCCTCATTGTTTACTGACTGGGTTTAGACTAACGCCAAAGATTTGCAAGATTAATTACTCAGTTGGCATCTGAAGGATTAATCTGGTCACGGAATTCAATACAATTTCCACTTTCCACGTGAATCGTTCTTTCAAGACTACATTTTTTCCTTTAAAAAGCATACCTTCTACCTTACCAAAGCTAACAAAGGAGTGTGTAAAACGCATTAGAAAATTTGCATCTGAAAGGAAAAGGGGTGTCTTATCAACATCTAAACTTTATTATGTTTGATTTGGCTTTTTTTCTCCCTGTTGGTGTGTGGCAATCGAAGAGACAAGGAACGGTTTGCATCTCTTCTACAAAAATAGCTGGCAATATGGGGATAGTTTTTCGTGATGGCTCAAGACAACGAGTGATCAATGCCAGTTTCAATTTCTGGGATATGGACACAAGACCAAGGATGTTTGTTGGTGGTGATGATGATGATACTGATGGTGGTAATCTATCTCTGCCGTCCTCCCCACACCCCAACATTTTATACGAGGAATTCAGATGAGGGACATAATATTACAAATAGCTTAGGTTCCCTTTTCAGATTACGTACATATTAAGTTGTATCTTGACTCAAGATAAGTATTAATAGTTGCTAAGGATTGGTACCGCCGCTGTTTGACATGAGTGTAACATAAAACGCCTAGAAAACGCCCAGAATATAAGACATGAGCTAAAATGTGAAGAAATCTTGTCACATATTTCCAACTTTCTATTTTACTTGAGGCTTTTTTACATATTTTTTTGATGCTAAAAACAGAACCAGCCCTCTGCAAACCCAGAATCACGATATTGTAATGAAGTGGTAAAATAATTGATTTATTTCTCTTATTTGTTTATTTAAATTAATTATATTTGATTAGCATTTGATTAACGCAGATATAAGGATGGGAGGGGGATCCCATACAATTCAACTTTGACAAGATTGTTTTCTGAATACTTTCTTCATTGTTTTTTGATAGTGCAACTAGTTCATATTGTCAGCAATGTAAATACAAAATTTTTTAGTTAATCTGAAAGATTATCGCAATGATTTATGGGCTGTATTTGTCGATAAGTAAATGAAAATGACTAACGAAAGTCAGCGTCGTCAGTCAGTTGAAAGCAATTATTCATTCAATACAAATCTTGATGTTGTATGTATTTCAAAAGGATTTGACATGATTGCAATGAGAATGAATAAAAAATGGATAATTCCTTCTTTATTGCCTAGGTACATCGTATATGTAAGGATGGAAATAACTCTAAGCCGTATCAAAGTGCCCCTTCCAATGTATAAATATTAGGCAGCCAAAAGATTAAAAAAACATGATTATTCCTAACTGACAATATAAAGCTAAATATAAAAAATAATCTCCATCAGAATTTTCCAGAAGAATCTATATAGTGATTTTTTTAAATTTAAGCACAGTAAAAGGAATTTTTCCACTTACCAACTTGCCTTCATCACACTAAAGTCTTAAGCACTTTGAGTTTATGGATGCGATCGGATTAAGAAAAGTTAGTTTGCCCAGCTTCGTCTGATAAGTCTCCTCTCTTTATTCAGGTATTTGGCACTGTCTCAGTTTTTGTAGCTTTGGTAGACGTAGTTTACATTAAACACTCATTAACCTTTTTTATGTGGGGGATAGTCATTGTCATAATAGATATAGGTGCTGATATGCAACTGGAAGCATGTTGAAGTCAATTTTGAGGACAGTAAGTCCCCATTCTAAAGAAGGATTAAACTTTATGAAGGCCAAACTCAAAAGCAGTCTACCTAAACGAGTGCAGTTTCCCATCCAAAACTTTTCCTAGAGACTGTTACAATTTCATTTATGAATTTTTCAATTGGATAATCCAGTCCATTCACTTTCCTGACTTGTAGTTTGGTGGAGCCCATATATATATAAGCGCAGTTTCTTCTTTTTCGCTTCATTCTGCTAGTTAGCTAATGCGGTTACACATATTACTGTTTGAAACGGCCCCTCCTCTTACTAACCAATGATATAAATTACAGGAGAGTTTTTAATCACGTAAAGTTTATCAATATTCTTGAGACAAATTGCATAACCAGAGAGATTTTTTAGTCAAGCTGACACGTAATTTGATATAAGATTGAAAAATTCCAGCAGAATTAGATGCAGTTCAGACGTGAGTTGTCTCCAGAGCTGGATAGATAGTCTTACATGATTTTTTATGCTGACTTCTCGATAAGCTGTTATCTGGTGTGAAGAAGGTAGGTACGATATTTAAAACCATTTGTCAAACGTGTGGTTGATCCAGTCATTGCTCATATCCCCAAGATTACTGTTACTTATTTTTTTCGCACACGAGAATAACATCATCTTTAGTCAACAAGTTAGCATTCGACCTTCGGGATATTTTTGGAGGTAACGTCTTGTACCTAAGTATTTGTGTATTCGGAAAAGTTCGAAAAATCTCGGAGGAAAATATGCTCCGTTCATCCTTACGTGCATTGATGAACACGGACATCCCACAACTCCAATCCATTAGGAGTAAAGCAAGTATGGCGAAACCGGCTGCCTCCAACGGGCTCCTCTCAAGTCAGCAAATTTTTGACAGAGAGGATAAATACGGCGCACATAACTATCATCCCCTTCCCGTAGCATTATGCCGGGGGAAAGGTGATAACCACATTTTTTTCTAATTATTTCTGCATTAGTTACCCTACTCAATCTGTCGTGTGTTAATGAATGTTTGTAATTGAGTTTTGTGAAGAGCGACAGGCATACAGCGTAATTTACATTTTGGGAGTGTTTTTTACTAAATAACTTAATTTGCAAAAGGATGGTTGTGCGAAAATTGTCCATTTGCTAAAAAAAATCTCTTTGCTGTGACTGTATTTTTCAGGTGTGTTTGTTTGGGACGTGGAAGGTCGTAAATATTACGACTTTCTTAGTGCGTACTCAGCAGTGAATCAAGGTCACTGTCACCCCAGAATTTTGGATGCTTTGAAAGAGCAAGCTGAAGTATTGACACTGACGTCACGGGCCTTCTACTCCGACGTCTTGGGAGAATATGAGGAGTACGTTGCCAAGCTTTTTGGCTATGACAAAGTGCTTCCTATGAATACAGGTGAGGTTTACATTGTCCATTAATTTTCTCTCATTTGCACTTCTAACAAGACGGCATTATTCATCATGATCGTTTTAGGTGTTGAGGGTGGCGAGACTGCATGCAAATTGGCGAGGAAATGGGGCTACACGAAAAAAGGGATTGCGAACAATCAGGCAAAAATTGTCTTTGCTGAGGGGAACTTCTGGGGACGGACTCTTTCCGCTGTGTCCGCCTCGACGGATCCCTCTTCATACGAAGGATTTGGACCTTTCATGCCCGGATTCAAAATCATTCCTTACAATGATTTGAAGGCTCTAGAGGTACGTATGCAAAAGATTCCATTCAGAAAACTGCTTTAAATACTCTTGACACATCTTCAATAAGCGTTCCATTGGAAGTACTTAATGTAGATAATATTAGTTATGTAACTTGCTTTAATTGAATATATTTATCAACTGGATTGGTGCTACACGGGCTTTACATCGTGCTTGCTTCTTTCCAAATTCCCCATCTTATAAATAACTTTGTTATCTTAATCCATCTGCAACTCACAAATGGTGTGACTTCATCGCTTGTCAATTTCTCTTGCTATTGTCAGCCAAGTAGGCTCATTCTTGTAGCGCTTTCAGCTTCCGTGGAGCCACCCCCCTGAATTCTTTCAATTGAAAAAAAAGGAACGACAAGTTATTACGCAAGAAATTGTCACGTTTCAAGTATCTAAAGGTCAAAAAGATCATGCAAAAATCTTCCAAGCCTTTTTTTAATCGAAGTTCATGGAACGTTCGTTGTATCTAAACTAAAAACTTGTTCAGCTGGTTAAAAGCTCACTTGTATATTTTAGTAAAGATAAAACGAGTAGTGACCACCAGCAGCACGATATGAGATATCTTCAATTTTTACCTACTCCAAGGTCATAACTGTCATAGGGAAGCGTTTTTAAGATGATTACCTATGTTTATATGCCCGCACTAACCTAAAACACATCCTCAATTAACATTACAAATCTTTTTGCTTATTAAATGCTCATTCAAGAAATAATTATGAAGAGGGTAACCGTCCTTAACTTTGTATTTAACGAGTGGGATGCCTCATCAGCAGAGATAAAATAATATCATTATCGTAAAAATGTTAGAGCAATTCATGCTAAAAAACTCTTTTAGTACTTGTAATTAGCAAGTATGAGTACATTAATGTTGACACCTTTTGTTGTGCTTTTTTTTTGTAGGAAGCTACAAAGGATCCCTCAGTTTGTGCATTCATGGTAGAGCCGATTCAAGGTGAGGCTGGAGTTGTGGTGCCACACGAAGGATACTTGAAGGGTGTTCGTGAGATCTGCACAAAAAACAATGTTCTGTTCATTGCGGATGAAGTGCAAACTGGACTTGCAAGGACGGGAAGGAGGCTGGCTTGTGATCATGAGGATGTCAGGCCAGACATTTTAATTTTGGGGAAGGCCCTGTCTGGTGGAGTATTTCCGGTAAATATTGACAAGGCAGATAGAAAGGCGTGGATTTTTTTGCAGATATACTTTCGTCACTGTTTACATTGTATTGTATATGGGGAACTTCGATTTTTTGCAGACAAAAATTAAAAATGAGTAGTCTCACTGTGCCCCATGTTTTAGGTTGATCTTTCGTGAATTGTGTGACGAATTTACAAAAAAAATCCATGACTTTTTTGCTATTCCTATATAATAAGTAGTTAAAGTATCCTTTACTGAATATTTGAAAGACTTAAATTTGCAAATTGATACTTTCTTGAATAGGTTTCAGCAGTGTTAGCTGACGATGCAATCATGCTTTGCATCAAGCCTGGAGAACATGGCTCAACCTACGGTGGCAACCCATTGGCTTGCAAAGTTGCCATGGCAGCGCTGGACGTAATGGAGGACGAGAAACTATCCGAGAATGCTGAAAGCTTGGGAGAGATTTTGCGAACGGAATTGCGCAAATTGCCATCAAGTGTGGTCAAGTTGGTTCGCGGCAAGGGACTTCTTAACGCTATAGTTATTAACCCAGGCAAGTACTTAGAGTAATTTACTAATCACTATAACATTATAGCATTGGTTGACAATAGGCATGGTAATTTTTAAATCTCTAAATATTTCAAACTAGAATTCGACGCTTGGGATGTATGCGTACGTCTCAAGGAGAATGGACTGTTGGCTAAGCCCACTCATGGAGATATTATTCGGTTGGCTCCACCACTCGTACTCAACAAGGAAGAGTTGGCTGAATCCATCAAGATTATTGAGAAAACTGTGAATTCTTTGATTCCTTGAATTATTTGACTCCAATCATTTTTACTCGTTACAACAGCTCATGTAAAAATTTGTTTTTATTCCTTATTTTAAGTTTTTAAATTTCAGTGTTGAAAATTTTTAGTTATGTTTTATGCTCCCTCTTCATACGTAATCTACAATGCTGCATAAAATTGATTGTAAATAGAATTAAGTACCTTTTTCAATAAATACTTTATTGAAAACTGAACAAATTACTTCTTAGACAATATTTTTTATTTATTTATCATGTACTTATATATATTCCACAGCAATTACAAATGTAAAGCCCAGAACTCACAAGATGTGGACGAGAAGTTTAAAAACTGCGAAAGCGCTAATTTGTTACAGAACGAAAAACATCTATCAAACTTTATAAATACATGAGTAAAATTACAAAAAATTTTTCAATTAGTATCTCCACAAAATTGAGAACCGGAAACAAGTTCCAAAGGAGCTAACTCAAACCAGCAATCAATTGGATTGGAGGACGACTGCAAATAAAATTGTGACATACGTTTACATCTGCAACATGGGAGTAAATGTGAATGCGGATACTATAAAAAGGAAAGTAATCTTATACGATCGATCACAGTTTATTCTTCTCTCTTCCAAGCAATATGGTACAATAAACGTATGTCATTAGTTAAAAACTGAAGTAGCCTAGATAACCTATCAGAAGATGATTAGCCTTTACCGGTATATTGGTTGAGCAGACAGGAATCCTCGCTGCCTGATTCAACTTGAATAGCAAAAAAGCTTGCATCGAAATTCGGAAAGTAATATCATATAGTCTTAGTAATGCATTAAAGATGTCCTACATAATTTTTACTTACTCCTATAGTTAGTTAATTACTAGTAGTTCAAAAAAACTCATATACAAATAGCGATAGTATAGGTATTCAGAAGCTCATAACTTATTTTTATAAAAGTAAATGGCTGTAAATATACAAATTTTTTACTGTCGTATTTCGACTCGAATTAGTGCAGAATAATTTCAATAATTTTAAGCATCTGTCGAAGTGGTGCTTTGACTCTGCTCCTTTTCACTTTCACTTTCAAAGTCCTCATTGCTAGTTTCCAGCTCGGCTACGATTTTTTCATGAGACATTTCATTTTCCTCAAGACTGCCCAATACCTGAGGAGAAATTATGTTTGCCTTAGTATTTGTGTCGGACATAATTTATATTGCCTACTTAATGAAAATTGGATAACAAGTGAGTTAAGATTTATTACATCTTCAATTTGCTTCTCAATGATAGGGTCACATCCACCTGAATCCTTATTCTTGGCTCTTTCCAGTATCGTTGCTTGTACTGCGGCTTGATACAATGTGCGTCGGATTCGAAGAATTATGACGTCTCCAGTTGCCTTGACGGAATAATCCGGAGCAAAGTTCCCCTCTTCACCTGCTATATTCAAATCAAAAGTTTAGCATAAATTTTCCAAAACGCTTTTAAAATAGTATTACGAATTTACTCACACAGCATCAAAGCTGGAACTGCAAAATATGAAAATGGACCAGCCTCATATTGTAGCCCCTCAACACCCACTGTTACATCAACGCGGCCTTCAAGCACTATTGTAAACATGTCCGTTGGTTTTCCCTTCATAAATGATATGGTTAATGATCGCTTATTAAACTTATTTTAGGATCTCGAATCATTTGAAATTATTCGAAAATCAGCCACTTACTATCTCATATAACATACAAGGCTTCAGATCTTTTGTTCCTCGTATTTTAAACAAAACATGTTTCTTCAGAATTTTATGGAGAACGCCTTCCGATATGTAATTGGCTTTGAAAGGTTCAACTCCTGCAAGAAATTTTAAAATGTCATATCCCGATAATTAGTGCGTATCAAAATTTATTTTATTTTTTCGCCAACCTGTACTCAAATATTGAAACGCTGCTAAAGCCAACTGAGGTGAGATGTAAAGCGTCTTTTGACTATTCCGTATCTCCACAAATTTTGAGAAATCTTTGGTATTATTATGCTTAGCCCGCTTCTTGCTCCTGTTGTCCATCCACATATCCGTCTCATCAACAATTTCCGCTTGAATCAGCTCTTCAATAACATCCTCCAAGGTGACGAGTCCAGTTATTTCGCAAAATGGATCCCGATCGCTGATCGCATTAATCTTTTGAACAAGTGCCATATGACCCCGTTGCGCTGATGAGACGCAAAAACAAGTTTGCTCAGTCAGACTTCTTAAATTCGCATCAAGTCAAAAATTAAACATGATGAATATAATCCAACTTACATTCTTTAAACTCCTTGAAAACCACATCCAAGGTGGTATCCGCAAAAACATAGAAGCAACAGTTGTTATAAAACTTAGTCAAAGTTTTCAGGGGTATCCTATCATCGGGATCAACAAAGACCAGATCTTTCGTAAATAAAATGGTCACAATATTTCTTCTTTCCCCATCATATATGGGTATCCTAGAGTAACCTATAATACATTTCAATTGGATTCATAAAACCATCAACACCAAAGGCTTTTTATTTTTATCAAAAACTTTTTCCTCCTTCCAAATCCACTTGTTCAAGTTGGAGGAAAAGCATTCTGTGAGAACCAACCCTGTTTCCTAATCTCATTCAAAGTTTCAAAATCCAACTGGCCCTGCAATGGCAGCATAAAGATATCTTCTAGTCTTGTCATAATATCTTCCACTGATTTCTTCTTTAGTTCTAAAGCTCCAGAGATAATGTTCACTTCATCGGCCTCCAGATCATTGTGCTCTATTGTAATCTAAGAAAAAAAGGGTGTGGCATGATAAACCTCTAAAAAGAGTAAAACAGATAGAAAAAAAAACATGACATGAGTTGGAATATCACCCTACCTTAATAAGCTCCTTCAGCTTTTCCCTATTATATACAATCCCAATTTCTTCCCCTAAAAGCTTATCCAGCACGACGCTGATAAAGTAGGACAATGGAAAAGTCAAAATCATGATCATCCTTGTGATCAAAATAGTCTTTGCCCCGATAGCCAAGCCATGTCTGGAGCACAAAGCTTGCGGGATTATTTCACCAAAAACGACAATCCCGATTGTGGAGAAGGTGATGGCAAGTATTCCTGATGTCAACCAGTCCAGCAGAATGGTGAGGGATGAATTTATGAGAACATTCCCCAAAACCAAACTGCACAATAAGTAGTTACCCTGAGTACGAAGTGGAAGGATGGCTTTCGCATACATCCGTTCCTTTTCTGAGCCCGTATTAGCCAAAATTTGCAGATCCGTTCGGTCCAGTGCCATAAGTCCTAATGTTAGTCCGGCGAATAAACCAGATAACATTAAAAGGAGGATTATGCAAACTATTTGGAGCCAGACAGGAAGAGCCCGTTCGAAGACTCTGACTGTTATCCATGGATCCGATCCTTGATGAACCCATGGCGTTTCTGTGAAACGGAACGACATATAAATCAGGGAAGCAGAAGGCGGACACTATCAAATATATTTAAAGCCATGGTTTCATTGCTCCAACCTGAATTGTTCTCTTTGACACAGAGAAAATAGAATTCTTCGGATTGACTGATTGACAGAGTGACGTCAATCAAGGCGGAGACTCCATTAGGACCAACGTGAGATACCTGTATGAATCCATATACTAGATGTCAGGTACTTTGACTTGGAACTGGCATTTACTACCTTTGAAATATTATGAAACATATGCATCAAAACTGATGCAACTTATTTAATACGAGTTTGCTTACGGGATACTCGTCGGCGATTTCCGACGCATCACATTCTGCTCCGCGGGGGCGCACATCTTTCACAAACGCGACAACTGTCTGGTTTGTGAAATGCTGACCAAAAAGGCGGACTGGTACTGTGGTATCCGTCAATATTGCAGAAACTCCGTTATGTTCATACTGTACTCCTTTCTCACCCGTCTACATTTAAGTACATAGAATATTAATTTCTCAACCATCATTAAATCATCAACGCAAGCGTTTTAAGAAATCTTTACCTCAAATCGAAAACCGATGATGATTGCAGTGGATACATTTGTCACTTTGGGCTCTGGAGCAAGTTCAATATTTGGCGTTTTGAGAGATCTCCCTAATTCATTCTCAGTTGACGTAGCGCCTGCAAAACAAAGATTTTTTTTAATTTTAAGCTAATCAATCAATAATGTCATAGCTTCCTGGTGTGTTTTTCCAATTTATAATTTGGTTATGTTAGATTTTTGTATATTTTTAAGCCTGACTGTGGACGTGGTGCTTAGCGTGAGGGTGATACACGATCGTTGTGGATGTGGAATCTTTAGGATGACTAATTTTATATTCATCGTTAGCGCTGGTTGTGACATCCCCTTCACCATCCTTAAGTCTCACAATATTTAGGATAAAGTGTCCATTTCCCCCTTCCCTCTTATCTTCATTTAATTTGACTACGTTTCGCTCTACCCTTCGAGAACTCGTTGCGTGTGGGTGATGGCGATCACTGCTTACTTCCACCGGATGGAGGGGATCAGGATGATGCTGTTGGCCGTACTGCGGTTTCGTTGGTGGAAGAACACTCGCATTACTTATGTACACAACGAGCAAGAAAAATATCAATGGGCTCATATTACAACTTCTGGTCACGGTCACTCAACTAACGAACCAATAATTAAAATGCAAATAACTTCTTGTTTTGAATTCGTACAACTCCAACCCACTTAAATTAAACTAGGCCTAGTTTGAGTTAAAACTTTAAGCAACTTCAACAAAACTGTTTAGTTCCTAAGAAATTACAAATTTTCAGCTTGCTCCTCAACAATGAGCTAACCATCTTCCAACGACGTATTGGACACCAACAATTGGAATGAAAAAGAAGCACACTGCCCTCTACTTATGACACTAATGTCCAGCACGCCCTGACCCCGTACCTTCTAAACAGTAAAATGTACGAGTAGTTGCTAATAATTAGTGATGATTAAAGAAAAAAATAATAATTTAAAGAGAGCACTCCAACAGTTTTTCGTGTTACCTTGTGTACGTCTGACACCAAAATGTGCTGGGTTCTAACAAACTTCCCCAAGTAATTAGCAACTAGTGGATCTTATGTACTTTCACTTCACACTCAATGACGATGGTATTATTTAGGGAAATGTATTTAAATGAGGTTAGCGAGTAAGACAAGGATGACAGTATTTGATTTCTTGTGAATTTAGGCTGTTTTACGATCACTGAAACAATAGCGACCGACTATTACCACCCTTCACCCTAAGAACTAGAATGTTCGATGGAATTCTTGTGAATTTTAAGTTCTTTAAAAGGAGAAAAAAATCATACGCTTTTATGACTAATTCAAAGCTACATGTAACAGGTTTAAACAATTGCTAAACTTTTGTGGAGATAAATATTCAATTTCAAAAGCAATTATCTAGAGTGATGTTGTTTTCGTTGTTTTGTTAATTACGTGGAAGGAAATAGAGGAAATAAGCTATATTTTATGCAGGTCTTTTATCTTAGTGACAATTATAAAGCTGGAATTATATTCCATATATCTATATTGCTAACAATCCCACAATCACAAACACTTAATCTGTATTGGTATGTATATAATGGTGATAGTCAGAATACAAATTAGTAATTGAAGAGGAATTGAAGATTTTTTGAGTAAAAAAATGTATGTCATAGTCATAGATGTTTGCATGCGTAGTTTTCCATGTCTTGGCAGTCCAATATGGCTTGCACTTTGACGGCTTGTTTTTCTGAGAAGGATCTAACTAATATAGCGGGCCTACCAACCAAATACATAATGAGATTATCTTCAATTTCAATTTCTTTCCTTTTTCGTCATGTTCCATATCATTTTCATAATCACAGTCAAGCCATGTCAAGTAAAGTCAGAGTTTATGTACTTTTTCAAGCAAAATTGCTCATGATGATTGGACTCTCCTCCTGGTAAGATGGATTGGAGCTGACGATAACTTCAAAGATATAAATAACATCAGCACCAGTAAATGGGAGTATCAGCTCATCATCATCAGTCACATAAATCACGTTAATCTAGCGCTGGAAGTGAAATGATGGGGAGCTAATGTACGGATCCGTCTTCTCTAAAAAGTCGACGAGTATCTGTATGTCAGTGAGCCTTTGGCGTATCAAAATGCAAAGCACATTAGGAACAGAATACACAAAACTGTTTTTTTTTACAGAATATCAAAACTAACAATTTTAATATGCCATTTTGGCTTTGGGTTCTTATGAGTAATGCATGTAAATGGTTGTGACAAAAAACTAACTTTGTTTTGAATGAAACAGTCATATTTACTTGTTCCGACCATCTTGGAATTTCAGGTTTTCCCAATTTCTGAAGATAAGCGTATGTGAACAATATGGAAATTTAAATGTTTGGGGATTATCTATTTCTGGTGGCTGAGATGACTTTGAGTGGAGAACAAAGTGGGGACCAAATATTGAAGTATAATTGGCGGAATGAATTTGATGTCCGATGTTAAGTAAGTTGTTTGGATTTACAACTTGAAGTAATCAAATATTGAATATGGGACAACATGTGTTGTCGTGTTATTGCTAAACTCAAATTATGGGATGCTGTAAAGTAGTTTAATTACATTGAGGTTAAATATCAGGTTTGAAGTTTCGGTTAATTAGGTATGCTCTGGATAACATTTAGTCGACCCTGAATTTTTCCACAAAACAAAATCCTGTACGATGGCTGCTGGTAAGTAAGAAACGAGCGGTATCATAAAATCGGAAGCCAGTGTCAATTCAATGTAAGGAAATGTTTTTGAGCTTGTCAAGTCAAATGCGACCTGCGAGAATTTTCAATTGTCGAGTGTAAAAATCCTAATGAAACATTAGCCTTTCTTCCCAGAAAATATTCTGACTATTCAAAGTCAACCCAGTTTTGATAGCTTCAATATTGTAGCACTCCAGTTTTGTTCAATGACTGGAATGCTAATCATGATGAAATGCTTGCAAGACACAGAAATTATCTTTGGTTAAGTTGGAAGTATAAAGCTAATTCTGAAACAAAATTCAGTGCTTATCTATACTTAAGTATACTTGAGTCGTAATTTACATATGATGAAGAGAACATGACACAAGAAGAATATTAATTGGACACTCTTTGTTCTCAATTCTCGACTATTCTTTGTTTTTTATTACAGCGGAAGATAAGAAATCAAATGAGAATAGATACTAAATGCAATGGCAGTAATTTTTTTGATGCTTTTCTCAAAAAATTATATGACTACTTTTTCAATATCGGATCTTCTTTCCCAGTTATTGAACTTTGCAGTTAACCAATTATCAACTCTTAGTCACTAATGGGTTTTTGCGTGGCTGTAATTCTTTAAATTGATGCCATTGTCCACTGTCATTTTAATATTTTCTAAACGTAATAAACTATTTGTTAAAATTTCATCATCAAGTGAAAAATGCACGTATTTAAGCTGTCGATGAAGTCATAAATTTCTACGAATTTATGGATGTGTTTTTTATTATTAGAGGCCAAAACGTTAGTTTTCCAGAACGCAACGTGTCTGTAGAAAAACGCCCAAAATGTAAGCCATAGGATCTTGGGCCGAGTTCCGCTAATTCATACAAAATGTAAGAAATCATCCTTGTGTATCGGGAACCATTATTAACTTGAAAGTAAGATCGCGTACAATAAGCTAATTGCAGATAGATGTAACTCTAAACCTATTTAAAAACATGAATATTTGTACGAACATTGATTACATTCTATTTGAGCATCTCAATAATTTTGGATCCTAGAGAATCTATAACTTTGTTGAAGACGAAACATAAAATTTAATAAAAGATATTCATAGGTCGACAGTTATAGCTCTGAACAGGAATTGATAGCTTTGGTTAGTATCGCTAATTATAATACGGAATTTACGTAACTTCATGGGCTGTAAAAAAAATCACGTGAGAATATGATGAGAAAACATCTCCTGTAAAGACTAACGTCCAATCTAATCAATCAATCATTCATTTATTCCGCATCCGCTTGTTTACAAATTGAATACATATACACGAATCACTAAAAGTGGAAATATACTCTGCCATATAAACATTGACTACATGCTTGGGTTCATTCAACACGGACGAATGATTTAACTGTGAAGATTCTGTTTATTGTTTGCTTAATTCAGATTCAATCAGTCTTCACAGCTTGTAGTGGCATCTCACCATCTCAGAACTGGATTAATGTATGTTCCTTTTGCGTAAGCGCGTAGCATTTTATATCATTTTCATTTAATTACTCAATCTGATTTCCATCGACAGAGTTCTTCGTGGCTCACTAGCGCTATATTGATGCTCTTTCGTCTGATACACATACTTATAGATACAGTTACAGACCATAAAAAAATTTACGGTAGAGCAGGAAAACAACTTCGCCAGGAATGATTGAATTCCCAGGTCTGAGCAGGAACTGGATGTAATCCGAGAGGAGCAGGTGAACGGATCCGCTTCTGTATATGACTATTTCATGCGACCGGTCAACCGTATGCATTACATTAATTTCGAAGACGAATTCCCATTCTAAAAACAGTCAGTTCAACACCAAATGTTTGAGGAACGAGAACTATTACACATTGGAACTGATATTGCTGCCATGAACCACATTAGATTATGGTTTATTAGCTATTTACGTAATAGGAACTAGCGAACTAGATAGACGAGTTTGTTTGGCATAAATATTATCAAAATGGAGTCATAATCCATGCAAACATATCATTTTTCCAAGAATGAAGGTCAGGAATGTCTTCATTTTGGAAGCACATTGGGGTGAGACAATCCTTGAAAAAATCTGTTCCCAGATGAATCTGGAGAATATAATCGGCCGCTAATAATAGGCGTACTTTTGACTAGATAGCTGCTCACATTGAAGGAGTTTTTCATTCATCAAGTTCTCTCTTTCCATTCATAGTTTGTATCACATTGATAGTTATATCTGGAGTAGCGAAGACCCAAACATATTATCTGCATGAAACAAACAATTTTAAATGCATGCATATAAAGTTGAAATTTGTTGCTCGTGGTCAGTCAACTTGGAGGATATTATAATTACTGAGCTAAATAGGTTCTCAGCGGTAATAATATTGTTTTTTAATTGGCTGTCCGTCCGTGAAAATTCCCCTGTCCACTTCCCTACCCCAGTGTTTGCTAGGCTGGATAGCTGTCCACTGAATATTTTTAGCGGGATTTTTGGTAATTAAGTCCTTAAACAGTTCATCAAGTTGCAAGAACTCGGCATTTCTTTGTTAACTTATCCCTGTCCTTAATTATGTAGCACTTGAAATACTAACTTCAGCTCCGGTTTCCATCATGGCTTATTGCCAATTATTATTATTAATGAAATTATTATTATAATAATCCAAGTTATGGTATGATTATCAGGAATGGTATCAACAATTAAAAGTGTGAGAAAAATAGAAGTTGACTGTGAATAATAATATTGCACGACCTTGCCTTTCTGAACTGGCGAAAAGTCACTCACACTATTTTCCTAAATTTAGTATAAAAATACAAGAACTTGTTGCACTCTGCTATGCACCCAAAGATCAAAATAGTGAGAAAAAAAAGTATTCTTGCAACTTTGAAGTTTGGAACTGATAAGGTTCAAGTTTTTTATTATTCTATCCCATATTGAGTTAGTTCCATAGATCGGCTTCACTGACTTCTTGCAGTTGTTATCTCCATGATATAAAAAACTACACGTCTTTAAAACTTTCAAACGTACTTTTCAGACCAATGCTAATACTTCCAGAAATGATTATAAACATTCATATAGGTAGTCATATAGTTCCAAGAGAAAAAAAACTAGAATCGTCCAAGGTTCAATTCGTTTTTCATTCATAAACTTGTTGCGCATCTGAAGGTGCCCTGCCGCTTTTTAAATGCCTAATCCCTAACGAGACTACTCTAAAAGTCACGCCTCTTTACCAAAGTCTTGAGTCCTTTCTTGAAATATGAATAGGAAATATATGTATTAAGTTTCTATTCAGGTGTAGTACTAATTAACACATTTGCCATGATGTAAAAGTATTTCCCTTTCCCATTCCTTTGTTTCAGTATTAAACTATTAAGCCATTTTTTAAGATAAGGATGAAATGTAAGGATATTTGAATGAACATGGAACAAGGAACCTTATATTGTGTTAAATGCCCAATTTGTACACGAACCTTGCAAATCCACAAGAAAACGTGGCTGGAAATGGAGTTGTTAATATCATATCAAAATTTGGCTTATACAGGTTGATAATGCAGGTGATTTTTACTTTCAACAAATGCATGGCTTAATTATCATATCAAAATAACACGAAAATATAATAATGTATGATCAAGATAAGACTTTGTCCAGTCAAGACCATATAGTTTAGGTAGGCACTTTGGTTTATTGATACTTGTAATTCCTTCATAATACACATCAGTTTGGATTTACGATGGAAACTGCAATTGATTCCTTGTATGAAAGTGTGCAACAAAACAGAGATGCACAAGCTTTATCGAGGATTAGCTGGAAGTGCAATGTACCGCAAAAACCTTAATGGAAAATATGTACATCAAATCAACGAAAAAATGGACATAGTACGTCATTCGTTGTAATAATACCCTTCATTGCACCCTCTGATGAGTATCGTGATTTTATGAGTCATTATATATATGAGTTATTATATTTGTATGGTGATCTTCCATTAAAATAAGCTGTAGCAGCAATGAGGAACCGAACAGCCCATTTCAAACATTGGTAAGCTTATATGGAAAGGTAAAATCGAATGCATTGGGCATATGAAGAAACTCACAAGAAATTCACTAATTGGCAGGTCCCTAATCTCCTCCATCCTAAAATAACAAGAGTGTGAATAATGGAGCCCCAAACATACAATGTCAGTGGAGTCATAAAAGAGCACCGAGCTGAGTTGGAGCTGAACGCATCGTATGAAAGCAAACTGAAGAACTTCGTAGGGAATTAATTAATAATGGCTGTTAATACCATTGATAATGATACAGCAAAAGCATGAAAGCTCATGAGGTATAATGACACGACACTATGAAATGTAATTAGTATATCATGTACATGAACACCTGTTGGTTGTTAATCTTTGCTCGTCAGTGTTTGGAGGAAAATTTGCAGGGGAGCAGGCAATTGGCTGCTTTTTGGCGTGCGGCTCTGGATCTGCCTACAAAGTTAAAGTAAGGTTTTTTCTATGGACCATGATACGATCAAAGGCGAAAAAGAAACATGAGGCGTTCTCCAAAGTTAATTGGTAGGTGTAAGTAGTTAGGTTGTTGAATTATGTAAAATCAAGGAAGACAATCAAAGTTAGATAAATGTTTTGCTAGGTTGGTTGATTAGCCCACTATGGCATAACTTCCTCAGGTGGCGGATTACCTCACCTTCATGTGGCTTATCTAATGACGATAACTACTGTAATTACAATATCACTGGTGGAAATCTCCACATCAAATCGCTGTCTAAATATGTATATTTAGTAATAATGTATATAAAAGTTTGGGAGGACAAGATATACTGGGGTGATATAAAGATCGTAATTTAGCTAATTGTAAGGATTATCAAGAACATGTCTCCACTTTTAAATTGGATCAACAGGAAAGGACAGCTGAACAATTGATTTATTGGCCTATGACCTCTTCCATCGTCTTTCAAAAACCTGTATTCTCAAATTATTTCAATGTAATTGAATTACAATAAAAATTAAAATGTATGTTACAATGATCATTATTCGCATGTGCTTTTCATTCTGACAAGGAGCAACGACCATTTGTGAGCCCTATTCCTAAAACAACATTCAATGCCTAATTTCGCAATTACATTTTTTACTGATTTAATCGAATGCAAATTAATCAGGTCAAAAAGTATTTCTGGTCAGTTGTTCTTGTCATATTACTCACTTGTAGAGTGGATTTCGAAAATGTGCATCTTATGTACCTTGTGCACCTATCTATGCAATTTCAAATTCAACAAACTACAATTTTGTTCCCCAGTGACGGTGACAATGGATACCTTGAAGCGAAGTTGGATGCCAACAATTTTTACTGCACTTTTGCAGATAAACCTTGTCGTGAAAGATATTCCGCGGATTAGGGCGAGGATAAGGTTGCAAGTCAATTAAACTTTTCTATTAAGACTGCATCTTTTGCATTTCTCCAATGGATTTTTTTCTCAGTGAACTGGCTACTGGTCACTGGATTGAAATGGTAGGATCCCGTATATCATTCCATCTTTTTGCAACACTGGAATCCTGCGCATGGCTCCATTATATAATGAATGTTTGAATCGATCAGAAATTATTGTAAGTTTTGCAATGCACAATGTGGAAAAACGCAATACATTAAAACTTTCAACAAGCTATTGATTAATACCTAGGATTAATTGCTGTACGCTGTATGGCTACGAGATGTTCCGCTGTTTTTCCTCAAGCCGCCACTATGTAGGTACGTAATACATATGTGTACTTATAATTAATATTATAAGGTGTTAATGGTTTCACACTCTCTCATCCGTTATGGTAATGCGTATTTTTTTCAACAAAACTTCGAATTTGTGTTGACTACGCTACTGTGTTACAGCAAAAGGGTTGCTCACAATAGATTCAGCCTCGGTAAATACCTACTCGTTTTGCTTATTAACTACCGTCCCTGATAACAAGAGCGGGCTGATGAAGAGAAGAATGTGAGAATGAGCTGCTAATCGATCCACCTATAATTTTCTGTAATTTACAAAATTCTGGTCTTCGCCTCCGGCAGCTTCCTTAAAGTGTACTATAATTATTTGCAATTTAGCACAGCTTCTATATAAATGGACGTATTAACTCTGGATGCTACGCGGGTTAGCCAAGCAAATCTAAACTGTGGGTCCAGTTTTCAATCTGTGCTCTAGCCGATCGGGGGTTTGATTTCCCCTGTTTGGGGGGTTGTTTAAAAGAACGTCGTGCTCAAATCTTTTTAGCGATGTTTTAACACTTTTGGTCCAGGAGCGTCGCGCATGTATCACATCCCTCCATCCACCGCGGCCACCTTTTTAGAATGACCCCTTGGAAAATCAAATAATGAAAAAAGTGAATCATAGGGGAAGTGTACTTACATGTTTTGACAAAATAAAACTGATAAGCGGGAGTTGTAAGGGATTTTTTCTTGTGCAAAGCGCTCATCTCTTTTGCACAACTTTCCTGGAAAGAAGATAGATCAAAGTAGGTCCCATACAGTATTTCAAAATTGCATTTTAAATTGCTCAAAAAATTCCATGATGAAATACCTGACATGAAATCCCATTCAGCGTAGGTGCAAAAAGTACCTAACACGTATCTCATACATACCTGGGCATGATAAGCGTTGCTTATCATTTTGGAGTTCATCGTTCTTCTACTACGTACAGGAGAGTGTCTTCTCTACATCCCATAATGAGATTCATACAACCTAGTTGGATTTCCAATGTTTTCCTGAATAAAATGAGCTTCTGTAAAACCAGGCATGTTGTACCTTTTTATCTCGACAGTACCTATGTAAAATACACACTGGCTGAGAATTACGTTTCCAGAAGAGTAGCTATGTTAACTAAAAATGAAGTCACTAAGCCTTTTGTCTGGTTCAAACAGCTACAGGTATTTCAACCAGGATCTCTGGTGTTGCGCTATCCAAGCCAATTTTTGCGGCTTGCGTGCAAATCTCCACCGAAATTATTCCTCTTATGTCATCAGCGCTCGGACCATGTACGTCTTTTAAATTCACAATGCACGAAACATAAAATACATTTGCATGATTTAATTTCTATTCAAGTGAGAATCTTGCCGTGTACAGAATGACATTAAGAAAAGGAGACAATTTTCTGGATACATAAGTGGCCATGACATTATAAAAGGGCCAACAATCGTAACTTTTCTGATCTTTTCCAGAAAAAACAATTTGCGTCAGTGAGACAACGAGATGGCTCATTTTCACAGAATATGCAAAACACGATGATGAGTTTAGCTTACCTAATTGTCAAGTTAGCTTTATGCTTTCGGATCAAACATGAATTCCAAATCATTTTTTCAAAGATGTATTCAACCGTAGAGAAACAAGTGGTCTTCATGTTCCCAAGCACTTGTCTTGCAAAACCTTGCAGTCTGCGTTCTCCCACTTAATATTCATTATGCACCACTAGGCATTACTAGGCATTATATAAAAGTGCACCAAAAATTGTTTGCAACTTGTAAGACAACTTGAGTACATACTTATCTTAGAAAAAATGTGTGGAGCTGAGATATTGAATGTAAACTTTTTCTTCGTAGTTTCATACCATATCTCCTAACCACGATTACATCTTGTTGTAATCAAGAACAGTGCCACTAATATGTTATCTGTCTACCTATTTATCCATGAATGCATTTCCCAGATTAGACCTCAAGACATAGTATCTCCTTTGTTGGCCCGTTCTCAACATCTGGCGCTAAATACCGCAACCAGGTAGTAAATATGGCAAGCGACCGAAACCACGCAACTTCCCCTCTTTCGTTGGTGATGCAGAAATAATTGCAGGTTTCGATTAATAGGAAGATTGAAGATAGAAAGTTATGTTTGAAGAGATAATGAATGATAATGAGGATGAGGATGAAGTACGAACTATGCAGCCCTAAAATTTTGTATTTTTTTCGGCTATAAGTAATTACTAATTACGTAATGGAAAACGCGTATTTATTTTAACTTAAATACGCGTTTTCCGTAGAACAAAGAAAAAGATTTAAAAAGACAAAAAAATGACATGTTATTTTTAATGGCCGCTTCATTATGGACTGAACGCTACCGACTTTTGCATTTCCTAGCATTTCAGTGTCAAAGTCATGTCATTCAGTGTCTCCGTGATCACGAGCCCAGTTATAATCAGCATTAGTCCCCTTTTAGGCCATTTATCTTTACATTCATTAGCGAATTTACACGTACACTGATGAGTAATTAGGTATTAGCATGGGATGATTATGTTTTTTATGAGTCCTGCATGTCACATTGCACATGAGGCACAAGGTGAAGCTCAGCTAATAATTAAACAATCGGGCTGAAACAAAACCATATCCTAATCGCATAATCTGACCTTTTATCTTTTAAAACAACGACGGAATGAAATATATGGGATGAGAAAAGACAACAAAGGCAGAGCTGGACTTAAAACTTCAAAGCTGACTGATTACAACTGTCCCATTAGCTAACAACAGGCGTATCATATGATCGGAATTAGTCAGGTATTTGCACATACATTAACATTATATGATCTCTAAATCAGTGCGATAATAATAGCCGATAAGCTCGTAATATCATCATCAGTCAACCAGAGAAGCCTTGAATCCATATCTTTCAACATCTCTCTAGAGATTATTCCGCCGCGTGGGAAAATTTGTAAAACAAATGCTGGCTCATTAACTTCTTTCCATTAACCTGTGTATATTTAAAGACCTGAAAACATGTCCATAGGCGTCCGCTATCATAAGAATGCTTGTTCAGTTTCAGAACTGATTAGTTTTAACGTGTTTACTTACTCATCATCGCCATCATAAAGGGAGATTTATCAATTGCAAAAAAAATAATTGTTACGAGCATACAAGTGAACTCCCAGTGGGGATATGACTTTTATCTAAAGTTCAGCCGCAAAGTACGCATTAGCTGACGTAGGTACTTTATTTGTATTGGGTATGTCGTGTATGGGTTTTCTGATGACACATGGTCTGATAAAAAAATCTCTTAAATTTCATTTCACTTTATTGATTTCCCATAAACAATACTTATTACTCGATCATGTCATTGAAGCCATTTGCCGTATGGTTCATTGAGACTTGAAGATATTAATAAAAACGCATTTGCATTTAAATTATTACAAAGATATGAATATACTATATAGTTATAAAGAAAATTACAACTCTGTCGACATGCATGTCTCCCGATGCCCACGCCACATTATTATTCCTCGCCATTCATCACTTTGCCGTCTTCCTCCTGAACGTTTTTGGTTCTTTTAGTTCATTAACGTATCAATTATTTTCATCTCATCACAAAATGGTGCCAAATTTTATTACAAATCCCCATTAAACAGTTCAGAGGGATGCATCGGGAACAAAACGTTTTTAACCGCAAAGGTAAAATAAATGCTTACATGTGTGCATATTAGGGTGTAATTATGTATGTATTTATGTTGGAAATGCTGCATGAGTATTATTGCTCTTTTATTAACGGTAGCGTAATTAATCTCTCACGTTATACATACTTTATGCTATTATGTGAATCTTCATCAAACTCATCCAAACACAGGCATATAACACCTTAAGTGTTCCAACTCCACCAGAAGGACGAGAAGGTTTTTTACCTCGTGCGAACAATACTTTGTGCTTTTAATAGACAAGTTGGGGTTGAGAAGGGAAAGATAATTAGTATCAGTCATTTGTAAGATTCCCAAAATATTTGCGTAGCTCCTCATATCATCTCACACACAAGTTGAAAGAAGAAACTGCAACTATAGCCATATCTAAATAATATTTATAATGATTACTATTCCACCTCCTCCAGCTTCTGTTTGTTGAAATCCTCTTCTTGGAATAGTGGAACTGCTGTACAGAACAGAGTGCTGCAATTTTTATCCACCAATTCATGATCATCCTACTTGAATGCACGCCTTAATTGGCCTAAAGGTGAATCCTATATTTTGAGATCGTTGCTGAATTGTTGAATGTAGCCATGCTCTACTCAAGTAAAACTAAATGTTCCTATCACAAACTGCTAAAGATATGCAATTAGGCATACCACTCTTGGCAGCTCTGCCATAGTCACAAATCATAATATAATAACAATCATCAACATGGCTACGTCTACTTTATGAAGTACGAAATAGCCAATAATCCAATGTGGTATGAAGACTGAAAAATTATGTAAAATAAAAATAAATTAGATTCCATCTCCCCTATGCTGATACTATATACTATTTGCATAGTTATTCTCAAACCTCAATGTAGAAGAACGAGTTATCTTTGCGATTTTTATTTATTAATATCATTATCATTATATTTCATTATTGCTGCAAATAAAGGTGATCACTCTGTTATTGTGTACAGGATAAACACAATCTTTGTAAATTGTGAAAAATGCTTATCTTTATCCCCACATGTAAATAATCCCATTCAGCATTATACATTCGTCTCAGTTATCGTACACATTAGTTAGTTTGTATATTTACTAATTGGACTCGTATACAACTGGCCGTTCTTCTAGTGCACCTTATCACCTAGCAGAGTTTATATAGAGGAGGAAGATGCTGCTAACCAAGCTAGTGTGAGAATGAGAGCTAATCCTGCAAGTTACTGCAGGCCATTTTTCTCGAGAAGATTTTTTTTTGAAGAAGGGAAGACAACACAGGCTGGCTGCACCATTTAAGAAACAGAGTAAATATTTCTTGACAAAAATCGTCGAGGCTGTTAGTGTCTTCAGAAAACGTGGTGAAAAAGCATCTCGTGTCCTTCAATCTGAATATGACTGGTATTTACTGATTCAAACTCATTCTTTTTCCCTTCAGCCAAAAAAGATGTGAGTGACTGGGTCGACCGTCGAGCAAAGTGCTAACCATAGTAAGTAGCGTAATTACAACTTCATTTGCATTCATGTGTGCAGTTGTGCAGTTGAAGTAGTTTTTTTTAGCACAAAATGAAAAGTGCGAAAAATACCCCTAATTGGTAACAAAAGCCACACATGCATCGTTTGTGAGCAGCTTTAACAGAGGCGAAGAAAGTGTAACGAACTGAACGCGCCGGCGCATTGCCACGCGTGGACAGAAATCTAGTGACATGATTGAGTCCTGGAGGGATTGTCGACTCTTTTGTCATTCCAAGTTCAACAGTTGAACGTCTCATTTCATTGTGATCGGGTATGTTCAGCAGATGCATGGTGAAGTGACATTAAAGTTGGGATTTGACATTGAGAGCGTATTTTTTCGAGGGGATTATGGCACCGCAACGTCATAATTCATAAATTATTCAGCAGTTTATCTAGCTATAGGAATATCTGACTCGAAAAAGTTCTAAAGTGCCATTTCACTTGTCGTGAAATCTGCAATTTAAGTGTAATTGGTTAGACCTGTACCTACCTGCATACATCATATGTGTAAGTCATCTTCAAAGCCAAGTGAAATATTGCGGTGATAATGGTTTCTCCGAGTTATGCAAAAATTTCAAGAAGACAAAGAAGCTATATCTTAATTGGAAAAAGTTTTGATAGAACGATCAGTAACAACATACATTGTTTCCCATTCCATTTCAATTTCTATAAGTGACTGTGTCTTTGGGTAATTGGTTCCAAGTAAAATATATTCTCAGTCTCTAGTCGTACACTCGCAAATCCAGAAACGCAACCGGGTCCGTTTTTTAAAGCGACAGTCAGCGTCATTCCTCATCATCGTCACTAGTCCTTGTCCTCTCGTTCCATTGCATTGGTGACTACGCGTATGTACGTGTATGTATGCTTGTTTCTCCATCCAGTTTTCTTATCTCCTTAATTTTTTTTTGCTAAAAAACTGAAAACAATGTGCTTCTGACATATATTAGGCCGATCACGTTAATCTCCCGTCTCAGTCCAGTACCGACCATGGTAGAGAAGGTGCAGTCACATCAGCTTCAGCAAGAGAAGCAGAACAAGCGAACAGAGCAGCAGAAGAGTAATGGTTTTTGGAATAGTGCAGCTCGCAATTTGTTGGCAGATGCATTTCCATCAAAGCGATTAGGAAATTATGCCATAGCTGGTGAACCTGAACCAAAATTTTCACGCAACGGAAGTAGTGCCAAGAAGGGCTACTGCTTAGCCTTGAGCGTCCTTGCAGTCACAGTCCTCCTCAGAAATGGCTTTGTGGATGGGGCAAGTGTGAACTCAACCTTGGTTGATGAACTCCTCATGAATGGCAGCAGAGATCGTGATCTCCTCGACAGATCATTAGAGGATAGAATAGACACACAGACGGGATCAAAGCCAATCCAAAGTTCTGCATCTAACGACACAACGACACTTCCTTCCCTCCACACGTACGAGACTAGTGACCCTAGCAAAAATAACCACAAAAGGAAGATATCCTACACTTATCTGAACAGCGAGAATGAGCACCATCACATCAACTTCACGATTCCGATCCATGATTTCGACAAGACCCCAATTATTGTTAAGCACGGGAACCTCCTTTACGAGGTGGTGGACAATGGGACGATTTCTACGAAGGTTGGAACCATCTCAATCCCAATTCTCACGGCCCCATTAACCTCTGCAGCTCGATTGGGGCTATATGAGAGCATGACAGCTACGATACTTGGGCTTCGCGTCGAAAAGTCTGCAAAGGGAGTGTCATATGATAATGCGGTGTCCAAGATACTTGCAAATTCCAAGTCTGTCATCAGATTTTTTGGGATGGGATTCACAAATAACACAATCATTCGCTTTGTCACAGAGGAAGGAGTGAGAGGATCCGACTGTGACGATGTGTCATCCTCCAAATATTTTCATGTTAGAGCTAAAAACTAATTTAATATGCATTTTACGCCAGTCTTTTAGGCCATTTCAAATTTTGCTAAAAGTTTTTCCTTGGACCTTATGAATAGTTTGACAGGGATGGGTTGACAGAGAATTCTGCCGTAGTCACGGCAACCCTCCAACCGTTGAATGAAGATGACAAGCAGTTCTATGTTTGTGTCAGGGAAGAAGATACAGGTATTGCTAATAAGAGTTAATTGCAAATTAATGACTATTGTTCCAATTACAATGAGTGCACCCCAAAATTATTTGTTTTAGAGATGCCATGGATTCATCAAGGAACGGAGCCATGGATAGTTTTGACATCATATCAGAAATGGATACCAATTTGGGCACATATCATTCTTCTGTTGTTCCTGCTGGTATTGTCCGGTCTCTTCTCTGGATTAAACTTGGGTTTGATGGCGATTGACAGGACTGAGATAAAGATCATCATGAATGCGGGTTCGGAGAAGGAGAGGAAATATGCTAAGCAGATTCGCCCGTTACGTGACAACGGAAACTACTTGCTGTGCAGTCTCCTCTTGGGAAATGTGCTAGTCAATGCTTCACTAACCATCCTGCTGGATGACATCACATCCGGCCTCATTGCTGTGATAGGGTCCACCGTTGGGATTGTGATTTTTGGGGAGATTGTACCCCAAGCAGTCTGCTCCAGGCATGGACTTGCAGTTGGTGCTAAAACCGTTTGGATAACTAAGTTCTTTATGGCAGTTACATTTCCGTTATCCTACCCCATTAGTGTGGTTTTGGATAAGGTGTTGGGTAAGGAAATAGGAAATGTTTACAACAGGGAGAGACTCAAGGAGCTAATACATGTAAGTGGATAAACAATACCAAGCATAGCTATCAAAGATGTGATACAAGTTGCGCCCTTTGCTGATCCTTGTATTCCGCGATTTAATTGCGATCGTTTAATTACGTTTGCTAATTCCTTTAGGTCACTCAAGGCATAAATGACTTGGAAAAACAGGAAGTTAACATAATTTCTGGTGCATTGGAGCTAAAGCAGAAAACAGTGGCTAATGTAATGACGAAACTTGACGAAGTCTTTATGCTGCCCATTGATGCAATTTTAGATTTTGATACGGTCAAGGAAATCATGGATAATGGTACAGCCCATTATCCAATCATATTGTTCACAGAACATAATCAATATGTTTCCAAGTAATTAGCAATTTATTTTAATTGACATTTCCTGAAACATTGATTTAGGCTACTCGAGAATTCCAGTGTATGAAAACCATAGAGGGAATGTAGTCTCCTTGCTTTACACGAAAGACCTGGCATTTGTAGATCCAGATGATAATATGCCACTGAGGGCGATTTGCGAATTTTACAGCAATCCGTGTCATTTTGTTTTTGAAAATGTGACACTGTACCTATTATTTAATGTATTTAAGCAAGGTAAAAGTTCATTTCCATTGGATAAAATTATTTTAAGACTCTCTTTGATTTTTTTTTGTAAAATTTTGGTTTCGTCTTTAAAATATAGGAAATAAGGGTCACATGGCATTTGTTCAAAGAATTAAGTTAAATGACAAGGAAGATCCAACTTATGAGGTGGTTGGACTCGTCACAATGGAAGACATCATTGAGGAACTGATCCAGGAAGAAATCAACGATGAGACAGATGTTTGGGGTAAGTTGAGACACCTTTTACACCTGTTTTTGCACCAAATTAATAGATTTTAATTATACTTAAGGATGTTCCTACTCTTTGATTATTTAGAATTGACGAACAAAGCGCGTTCTAATCAATACAGTGGGTACACTGATGGTGCCATGACGCTTTTGAAAACGGTGGGGGTAACTGTCTCTCCCCAGTTAACCCTTGCAGCCTTCCAGTATTTGAGCACAGGTAAATTACGAATGATGTTAGAATGAACGTATGACAATGCTAGCAATGTTTTTAGCGATTTTAAGGGAGTATGCATCTTTATAGTTTCATAATGATTTTAACAATGATTTTCAGCCGTCGAGGAATTTAATGACAAGAGAATCTCTAAGACCGTTCTAGAGCGTTTGCTGAAACGAAACATTTACTTTCATGTAAAAATTAAAAATAAGGAAAAGACTGATCCTAGTACTATTTTATACGAAAGGGTTAGTAACAGTCCAGTGTATAAAAACATTCATTCTTTCTGAATTCAACTTTGATAGAACAGTTAATGTGTAATTATTTCTGTGTATTTTCAGGGGAAGCCAGCCGACTATTTTATAATGATTTTGGAAGGTAGAGTAAATGTAGAGATAGGCAAGGAAAGCCTACTTTTCGAAGGAGGTCCATTTACATACTTTGGCACAAATAGTTTGTGTCCTATTCTAGGTAATACTAATATAGAACTGACAAAATAGTATCAACGTAAAAGTCAACTCTTGTTTGCTAAATTTTCCATTCCTTAATTTTCTGACAAAGGTGATGCTCCAATAGCATCTACTCCAATGTCCACAAGGAAAATCTCACAGACTAGTATATCAGACACTGCAATAATGCCACCAACGTTCATCCCAGAGTACACAGTGCGCGCAGTTACCGACGTGACATACTTTCAAATCTCTCGTTCAATGTACCAAGCTGCAAAACAGGCGACAATGTTGGAGAAGACTTATCTTCCTTCGGACACCTTGCTGGGAGAAAAGATTGATGAGGATTTGCAGTAAGTTTAGACCTGTCTCCACCAAAAACACTTATTATCAGCAAATCTCTCTGGATATGTTAACCACATTAATCTTTTGCTTTAACTTCTTTGCAGGAACAACATGGATGAGGTAAACAATTTCAGCTCAGTTAAAAGGGATTCGGTATCCGAGTAAATCATCCAAAGTTAAATCATTTTTTATCATTCCAAATCAGGTTGATGGTAAGGCAATGGACAAGCCTTTAACCGTTGGGAAGCCAGGCAGAGGGAGTATCAGTGAGGCAAGATGCTACTAAAACATTGCTATTACTATTAAAAAAACGGCTGCAACAGCTTACTAGAACAATCGCTAACATCAAACATAATTGCCAATCATTTATACTTTAATCGCTAGCAAAGATAGATATACAAAGACACAATTAGTTTGTCGTCACACAAGTTGATTAACGCTAAAAGGAACACTACACTTATAGGTATGGAAAGGGGACAAGAGACGGCGTACTCCCATTGAGAACTCACTCTTTAAAGACAAGCGTCAGGTAATTGGCGATAATAATAATATGATAAGCCTCTCCATGGCAAAGAATGAGGACTTCCCTGAGGGAAAGCAAGAACTGACTCGAAGGGCTAGCATGTCACGCGTCATTATTTGTCCGAAGGATGAGCTCCCTAGTTCGGAACAGCGTCGCCAACGTCCAGACAATACCTTCCTTCCAGGAGGGATTAACGAAGGGGAAGAGAAATTTAATTACAAACTATGATCCTGCTTGCCATCAAAATTGTACTTAAGCTATGCAGTTAAGATATCAAACATTTTTACACACAAATTCCTGTAGAAAGGTGGTCACATTTTAGTTACATGAGTTGTCCTACACTTACTTCAGAGAAGTTAGCTAGCTTCCTTTTTCAATGCAAGCCAATTAGGTATGAATTAGGTACTTAGCGACCACAGGTACTTGTGTCAGAGACAAAACAAAACATGTCAACCTAAATATAACATGGCTGATGATTTCTAATTGAATTTGATTGTAATTATAAATTATACTCTCGTGACTTAACTATGGTGATTTCAAGCAATGCAAAAATATTTGAGAATTTAATATATTATCTTGATTATGAATACGGACTGTACTTTGTACAAAGTGCTGAGATGATGTCTGCGTACAACGTGTATTAATAAATATAGCGACAACAGTGTTATAAATGTGATGTATAATTTGAAAATTAAAAATTTATTGCATCATGTAACAGTTTTTGCATTATATTTTGGATTGTATATAGATTACACGAATATTCATACCGAGCGCCCCCCAACGGGAACTACCAGGTCGTTGCCTTTCGCTAACAATTTTCACAACGGGTTTCTGAATTTAGAGGATAAATTGCGAATTTGTAACCGTGTCCGAATTCATAGTGCGCTATTACATATATCCTACAGTGGTAGAGTTACCCTATGCGCTGTATCTAATTTTCATATATTTTTTGATTCAGGTATCAGAGTTTATATTCATTCCAGAAAAAAAATCAAACCAAATCATAAGTCAGATCGAATGCAATGAAATCTCCAAATGACTTTAAAAAGGGTATAAACGATATCAGTTTAACATTAAAAAATAATTTTGTACGACCATTCCACATCCAAAAGTTTACTCTTAAAAACAATACGAAAGGGAATAAAATTAAAGCCAAAAATGAGTTCCAATTGTTAACTTGTCAAAATAAAGCTTGTATACAAGAGCAACTAAACTATGTACACTAAATAAATTGCATTGCATTTATGGAGGATTCGAGCTCACAAAACAGTACGATTGTAAGGAATTCAATGATCTGTGTTTTTTGAAGATCATGTGTCATATCTGAATTCGTGACTTTCCTCCCAGCTCCCCTCAGTTATCTGACAATAAATTTATAGGTCCTCCATAACTTGCAACTCTTCTGCACGCTTAAAAGGAATTATCGAGAAAGTAATACACAACGGCAATGGAAATGAAATACTGAATTAACTAGACCGTAAAACTTAAATAGATAATAGTAACATTTACAACCAAAACATGCAAAACATGATTTCACTAACATTCAATCCATAATTAAGTACACATATAGTTCATTAACATTATCTTCCTCATCCTCTTTTCTATCACTGCTAAACTCCCCCTCGCCCTCCTCCCTATAATCATTATGCGCTCCACGTGTTTAACCAAATCACAGATTAAAGTGCATCTCTCATGTCTACAGTTACACACAGCAGAGTTTGTCGCAGCTACTTTTATACTTATAAATATCAAAAGAGTCCTACACAAATTGTTCTGTTTGTTAAATATAGTTCTCCATTGTAGCTATATTGTTAAAAATAATGATTTTTCTTTAAGCCTATTTTACAATTTGTGAGTAAGTACTCAATTTTTCATTAAGTTTTCATATAACTTATATAACTTTAACTGATGTTGTTGAATTCATGTATTGAAACAATAACAATATTTATTATGATGAAATTATAGACGCTATCTGGATTGTGATCCATTCTCTGGGAAAATTATGACTCAAACTATAACTCCTACTCAATATTTAACAATTACTCAACAATAATCAACAATTAAAGTCAATATGGATTGAGCTTACTTTCAACAACATTTCGGTGTAAGTACTATTTCGCTCAATTCACACTGCTGATAAATACCCCTCTTGGAATATGTTATTCTTGGGAATTCTCTTGCCCAAAGCCAGATTATAAATATCTTTACCGTCCCAATTTTTTAAAAAATATTTTGCTCCTTCCCCCTAAACCCTTATGTAGTATGGATTTACGCTAATTTCGATAAATTATGATTCCTCTGTGTTTTTGGCACTTGTGAATGTGTCAGATGCTGATACTAACTAACTGAGACATTCTTAATGGCCCAGTTCCTGATTTCCTGAAGAGCTCCAGTTGCAAGATATTCATCCAGAACGTCTCATGTCTTTCTTTTATTCCTAGATCTAATTAAGAGTAGTATGGGGGTCTAAACCGTCAGCTGAATTGACAGTCTTGAACTTTTACGGTTACGTATTCTTACACAAGTCTTTAAATATAGGGCAGCAACAAAGATAGGAGAGGTTCCTAGCCACCCTTTTAACTCAACTATATAAACTATGATAAAATATAGATGAGATGCATTGTCAACAACAATATTACTATTTACGACGTAATACAATGGAAATTCATCCGAAAAGGAATACTAACTTGCTCTAGAAAAAAAATCACATCGGTTCTAGATCAAAAAATTTCATGATAGGAAATAATTACCTTCGTAAATAAGTCAGATATTTACAAATGGACTGAACTACCCCTCCCTTTGAACTAGACAAAACATAAAAGTGTTGAAAAGATGGTATGGTATCTCTATCTGGTCTAATCAACTGGATAATTAAATAAATTGGATTTTTTTGCAAAGTTGCTTGCGACGTTGAGACTTTGAGTGGATGAAGGATTAAAAATATATTAAGCATTTGACACAATCAGTTTGCAAACTATGTCCTGTTAAATTATAAATTGTTAGCTAATGCAGTCTGTGATAGAATACTGCGGTAAACAAAAGTACTGAAAAAATTATGACGAGTTCGTTGCATGGTTACAGTATCAAGTATGGTAGAACTAATTAAAGATTACACTTAAAAGGGATAATTAAAATGGCAATTAGAGTTGACTCGGGTTGTTAAAAATGTTGATTCTGAGGGAGCAGCATTTTAATTAAATTGTCTTTTAAAATGTAAACAGCTAAACCTAAATAATGTTCATTGCCTTCTCAACAGATATATATATTTTGGAAAATAAATTGAAAAAGTTATCCTAATCATTGCCTCGTCAAAAGTTGCAATTGGCCTGTAAATTGCATTATATGATTACAAACCGCGAAACAAAAATTGAGAACTAATTATGTGATGATGGGCGTGCCATTGAACTAGCTACACTCTATATTGTTTGGTAACAGTTTGGTGGCTTCTGTCGGGTGATTTTCATCATGGTCACTGTCTTTATTATTGTCACTTTCGTATGTCTCGGTGGACGTGGAATTGTCTTTTTCGTCACATTGCGCTTCCAGTGACATCGTCCCGTTTGGAATGATGGTTGGAAACTGGAGATGTAAAGAAAATGTTTCAATTTCCCATTAGAATGGATTTGATCAGGTGCATTAGAATAGCAAAGAATATTCTATTTAGGCTGAGAGTTTACTTACAGTGTCCGTATCCTCTTTTTGGTCTTCCTCGTAGTCTCCAGTATCCAAAACCTGTCCAGAAATCATCTTTAAGCCCAATTTAAACTAATCGTAAACATTTATATACGCTATGAGGCTAGTTAAATAGATCAAAGTTCATTATACCTTTTCAATTTCATCTTGCCACTCAACGTTAGAAGCTGCTTTCTCGGGATCATTGCAGTACGCCTTTTCCAACTCTGTTGCCGCAAGGGCATGGCGATAATGATCATGTCGTATGCGGAGAAAATAGACGTCAGTCAGGACTTTAGCTGAATAATCAGGAATAAAGGTAGCTTTCCGTTTTATATCTGTCATTTCAGACGTTATCGAGGGCCGTTCACTTGGATCCAGCTCGGTTGGGCTATTTAAAGAGGAATCTCCGACAGTGATGCTCCTTATTGGAACTAATTTAAAGGGAAATAAGAATAAACAGTTTTTGTCAGGTTGCTTTGCATTCAAGATAAGATCTAGACACAAATATGAATTGGTCATGTTTCGATCTCACCTCCCAAGGAATCATTTGAAAGGAAATCACAACCAAATGCACTGAACGGTCCAGCTTCATACATTAATCGTTCCTTCCCAACGGTAACTTGGACTCGACCTTCTAGAATCATTATGAAACTATCGGCAGCTTTCCCCTACAAAATGGTATTAAATTAGAGTAAAGTTAAAGTTAACTTTAGAAGAATATAGGTTAACATATGCAATATAAATATGACTTACATTTTCGTACAGAAACACTTCCTGAACTTGCTGTCTAGCTTTGCGCTTCGGCGCTTTAACGAACTGGACATTGGTTTTCAGTAGTCGCTGAATGATGTGAACAGAGACGGATCCATATTTGAAGGGATCAACAGCTACATAAGAATAAGTCAAATAAGCATTTTTCATTTCCACATAGTGCAAATGGAAGGGTTAATATAATTAAAATAGAGATAGAAATGTATTCATTACATGTGCTGAGAAACTGGGTTGCCGCAAGACCTAAGGTTGCCGGGATTTCCACGACCTTTTTGGATTTTTTGGCGCCGCTGAAGGGTACAGGGGGTGGTCGCTGAACGTTCCCGATTCGAGCATTTATTTTTTCAACTGAAATATTTAAGGAAGTACTTTACAGACCAAACAGTGGGGCATTCTGTTTTTGTTCAAGTAGGCAATTACATCGTAAAAACTAACCATCGTTTTCATCACGAATGTCCGCTTGAAGAATCTCTTCCAGAACATCCTCCATCGTCAACATACCCACCGTCTCATAATAAGGATCCCCTGGACCATCATCATTGACCCGTTGAACAAAAGCCATGTGACCTCGGCATCCTACATAAGACTATTTTTGTACAAAAACCTCAATTGAAAGTATAAATATTTGGAATCCTATTTTACCCTCCCGGAAGGCTTTGAACATGAAATCCAAATGGGTATTTTCAAAGACAAAGAACAAGTTTGTTTTGTAATAGTCCATGATGGTTCGTAGAGGAATATTGTCACTAGCATCGAGCAGGGTTAATTGGCGAACATTGATGAGAGCAACGACATTGGAGCGCTCTCCATCGAAAACAGGTATCCGGGAGTAGCCTTATCGAAATCATATTCAAAATTGGTATTAGTTTTCATCTATGCATACTTTGTTTACCTTCAATTTCTGTAAACTTATTTTGCAAATCACACCCACCTTGGTATTCGATTTCTGCCATGGTATCAAAATCGAGAACGGTGTCAGCAGGGAGCATGAAAATCTGTTCCAGCCGTACCATCACATCTTTTACAGTTTTCAACTTCAGGTCCAATGCTCCAGAAATTATGCCCACCTCTTCCGTTTCCAGCCCGTGATGGTCCTTTGTGACCTACGGTATTAAACGTTTGACATAGGAAATTAGCTAATTGCCAGATGTTTAAATTTTGCCAGAAATATTTTTTCCTTTTACCTTCAACAATTCCTTCAGTCTCTCTCGAGTGTAGATATTCCCAATCTCCTCCCCTAAAACCTTGTCAAGCACCTTGCTCAGAGGGAATGCCAAAGGGGCTGTTATTAGCATGAAGAACTTGGTGATATAAATTGTCTTTGCTCCAACAGCCAATCCATATCGGGAACAAATAGCTTGAGGTATAATTTCGCCAAATATGACGATTGCAAGGGTCGACCCTCCAATGGCAATTAACCCGGAGGTCAAGTCATCCACTAAAATTGTAAGTGTGGCATTGACCAACACATTGCTAAAGAGTAAGCAGCAAAGGAGAAAGTTGCCATGGTTCCTCACTGGGGCAATGCTTTGTGCATATTGCTTTTCTGACTTTGAGCCAGTGTTCATGATAATTTTCAAATCCGTCTTATCCAACGACATTAGCCCAAGATTGAGTCCGGAGAAGAGACCGGATAGGACCAAGAGGAGATTGATGAATATAACTTGGATGGAAAAAGGAAACATTGCTTTGGTCAGGTTGATAACCATCCAAGGCTTCACCTTCCAGCGTTCACTTTCGCTTTCCCCCTGGCGTTTGAAGATTAGTGATGTGGGTGACCGTAAACACAAAAAGACTTGATTGAATTCTCCAGCATCAGGTACCTTAGCGTACACAAGGCCGACAGAGTTATCTTGATCCTGAATCTCCACCTGTGTTGAATGAAAAAAACATTCCCGTATAATTAGCTAAATACTCTTTGCCAGATTGATCAAATCACTCATATCAATCATGCGTCTTGAATGAAAACCTCGTATATCTTGTCATTCTCGGGGTCATCACAGCCGCTGAACTTGGAAAGGCGGAACGTAGTCTTGGGCACAAATTTTCCATATAGTCTCAGTTTCACGTCCATCCCTTCCAAAATCCTGAGGGAGCCATCATCATTATATTCAACTCGTCGTTTATCCGAGTCGTAGTCGATTGATAAGCCAACTATTTTCACCTCCTCATCAGAACTTGTGGATTCCTGTGCTTTAGGCTCAACTACACCTGTCTCTGACCTAGACCTTTTCTTCTTTAGTTTAAGTTTAACGGGATCATCTTTTGGCACCGTTTCATTCCCACCCAAGCCTTCATGCTTCAGTCGAAATAATTTCGCAGTCAAAGGACTCACAGTTTGATCAACACTATCCAAGTAGGTGGACAGTGGACTTGAATTGGAGTCAGTTTGACCGGTAGGTAGGTCGAATCGATTTAGCTCGTCCTCCAACTCCTCTGAGCTTAATTGTAGATCCTCCTCGATGCTAAGTTCAGAATCGTTCCGTTGATGTGGATAGCCGTCCACGTGTAAGGCCACATTTGTTAGAAACGGTATGAACAGTATAATGAGGAAGGCCCCATCACACAAACACTTTGGGGGTTGTCCCATCATATAACAATTTCCGGGCAACAAATCCAGGGAACTCTGATTTTAGTTACTGACAGTTCAAATTGAAAAAATAGACTTGTCTTTCATCCAAACAATGATTATTTTTCCATTTTTTCCTCCTCAAATATCAAATAGTACATTCTATGCATGTTATTGAGTTTCGTATCATCACTGTGCACAAAATAATCTTAACGTTTTTCGCCTTGTGATTTGCCTTTGCTTTTGTAAGAGTACTTACTAAGGTAGTTTTTTTTCATAAATCGGTACGATATCGTCTGCAAATTATTTTATTCAAGTTTCAACTCTGAGGAAAAAAGCCAACAATGACTTATAATACAGTTATAGTTGCGATGTGGCTTTTTTTGTAGGTTACGTCATAAGTTGAGAAAAAATGACAGGTAATTTTTCTCAGCTATATTTGCATCACGATGATTGACTATAACAGGAGCAACAACAGACTATAATAAATGTACTGTTCCAGGTATTTAGAAATTTGCATTTTTAATATGCTGATGATGATTTCTGTATGCCCAGAGCTGGGTTTATGCAATATTTTCGCCATCAGGATTCCAGCCTAATCCGAAATGTCTTTGAGTCAAATGTTAAAGCTTACTGCGACGAAAGAAAACATATAAATAGCAATTATACAGTTTGAAATAAGTTAATGTCAGAGGATTGAGGATCCTGACACCGGTATTCTGTCCCTTTTCAGTAACACTCAACTGCACATTTCTTCCTCTTCACTGGAGGAGAGTAGGATGGCTACTGGGAGTGAGGTACAGAGGGGACATAAGTGAATAGTCCTAAATTCATGATGAATTGCCATCACATCCACATTTTTACAACTAGATATGTTCGGAGCGTTGCTGATTTCGTTTGACAACAATGAAGGGATGAAGGACGCTTGTCGCTTTTGTGAACCTGTACAAGTGGTGTTGGCTATGGTTGAACAAAGCACATCCTCACAAGGCCGGTCTTTGCCCTTTTCACTTTTCCTACTGCTAAAATGTACACTACAGAGGGAATTGTTGTTCACACCGAGCTCATCCAGTAAGTCAGAACAATGAAGATTGTTGCAGCTATTCCAGTGTTCGTTGGTGGTTGAGAGGTCAGCGACACGAATCAGGTCAAGCAAGAAGGGATCAAACCGAAGGTTATGCGGAATGAACATTTGGCCCATTATTCAATTTTCAAAAAATGATAAACATATGTATAATTTTATTGACTTCACTCCTTCACGTCGTTTGCTTCGTGATGTGGAATTATTATGAGGACAATGTTTCGGAATCACCAAACGTCAAGTTAAAATGTTTCAAGACTTTCTCATGGAAAGGGCATACCTACTGCACTGTACAGTGGGGGAAACTATATATTCGCTAATCGTTCAATGAATGATTTTTCGAGTTAGAAATTTCCAATAATGTAAAAGAACATGACACCAATAGAATTTAGCGAATCTTCTTCTTCCCCCTTAATTAGTTTTGTTAGTTAGTTAGGAATAGAAAATGGCTCTAGAATTCACATGTTCGTGAAGGCCTGATATGATCACTGTTGTAAAACTGAATCAAACAACGAACAAGGAACATGATTGTAACCAAGTCAATTATTTATTGCAATTTGCAAATGGATGAATACATATTGGCATACGCGTAAAATATAGCGATGATGACGGAAACATACATAGTTTTAGTTAAATGCCCGATTCAATCTAAATATTTGCTAATAAAATCATGAAAATCGTCCATAAAAAATCATTTTGTGCTGCATCAATCAGCCTACTGCGATAATTCTATCTACTTACGATTGCATTTCCTTTCTGCCTAGAGTTTTTTATCAAAGCATTTAGTGGTAAAATGAGATAAAAATAAGTCTACAACCAAATTCTGCATGCTTTCATTAACCTTTTTGCATAAATGCTTCTTTCGCCCCATGACTGTAAGCCAATGCTTGCATCCGTTTTTTAACTTCAGATCCTTTTCATAGTCATCATCATCATCATCATACTCGCAAAAGACCTCTCAATCAATAGCAAAAATGAAAGTTAAAACGGGGTGGGATGAGTTAAATGAAATTAATCGTTTTAAACTTGTACATAACAAGCCGAGCTTACTATAATCTTGAGCTGTAGCCATATATAGTTATGCCATAGCAGAATTTCTCAGTACCTGATGCAAATTGCAATAACATAATCCACCTTCGACAAATCCAACATCATAGTAACATGTTAGTGAAGTGATTAAGCACGTTATCTTCTGACATTAGCGATCACTGCTCCGTAGTTCAGCTTACATAGATGACAACGGTGTCCAATATATATTTTCTCATTGCGGTTACCGATCACCAAAAATGATAGCTATGTACGCATGAAAAGTAGCACATATATACAAATGTATATATTTATCCGATATACATAAATATGAGTATTTATATTGATTGCGACACTTTTTTTAAAATTTCGGTCTCCCCTTTAGTTCGATTTGCTACAGTGACATGAATCACTGTCAGTCACAACAAGGGTTCAACTTTTGATTTACAGCAACATAGCTACGCATACTGTCTTGCGTGCTACATAAGTCATTGTTCCGTAACGTGATAAATTCAAAAGTAAAAGTTGCATAATTCACAATTACATGAGATGAACATGATGATGCGATAAATAAAGAATCGTCATAGATTACAATCTACTGCATTTCAGAGTTTTAGACCTCCGATATTTGCACCAACAGGATCATATAAATGACGCATATAGCAATTATAGCAATCTTCGCTCTCATAGTCCTAGACACGATCAGTCTTGAAACTGCTTTATATAACTGCGTTGCACATTAAAAAGTTAGTCAATCACCCTGGAACTCAACACCGAGACTAGTGTCTGGATTGAATGGAGGGGAGAATGAAGGAACATTAGTCATGTTATCCATGAAGTTCACCAAACTCAAAATAATGTCGGTCCGCATATTTTATCGATCATTCACTCCCTTCCATAAGCGATATGATTAGAGTGTTGCGAATTGGTAATGGCAATCGGGTCAAAATGTGCTCCACATATACACAGCGTAAAATTGGCATGGCGCGAAGCTTCCAACTCTCTCATTTGTACAATTTAATATACTGACTGACTACGTGAAAAAAATAATACTTTGAAGGTTTCAATTAAAAAATAGGGAATTGCGTATTGACTGCACTTTATGACAAGTTTAGTAATGTTTGCATGTTAGCATTAGCACTGGAGATGGTGTCGGGTGATAAATAAATACGGAATTTTGCTGAGGTCACTAGAAACTAATTCCCTTTCAAACAAATAAATACTTTCGCTCAACACTAAATTAATACGAGATAGCACGATGCGGTACGCTTGACAGTGGACTGACGAGAAAGGCTTCCATTCCGAGCTGACTGACAATGACAATGACGACAGCGTCGACAACTCATATTTACACTTGTCCGGTTTTGTCGCGTTTGTCGTGATCTCCTATTATGTTCCCATATAGTCTCTCTTCATTTGCCTTTTTCTCCCATGAAATTATCAAGAGCAGTGATGCAGCCTTTCCCAACAATCACACAACAACGCAAGGAACGACCTTCACTCCACAACAACAACTGCATACTGCAGTAACACTGCTTCTTCCCTTCTTACAATGAAGAAAAAAAATCTCAAGACATGCCAGTACTTTCTTAAGGTAAGACGGTCTCCTCTCACTTTGCAATTTTATCAGTCAGTCCATATTTTTTACTTAGTTTCGTATAATATGGACGTGAACGTTTTTTTTCTTCAGCATCTCCATCCCCATATAATATGCATGCATAATGGTCTCCGTGTTTTTTAATGAACATATAAATAAAATATATGTATTTCTGCCCAAGACCCACTTCATAGATTCATAGTTGATGAGATAGAAAAGACTGGTCTTGCGTCCATTGTTAACCTTCCTAACTTATTCTTTTCTCTTCAACTTCGTCTACCTTCTCTATCAGGTCAGGTGAGCTTTCTCTGTCCCTCCTGGTCGTACTAGCTCACATGAGTAAACTCTGTTATGATTTTTCTCCAAGAATTGATATAGTTTTTGAAGACTAGACCAGAGTGATATAGAGATCGGCATATGTTTTTACTGATTTTTGCATCCACCAAAACAGTTTACGTGACTGTACATGCGCCACTACCATTACTACTGGTTTACTACTATGTGGCCCCCTCCACGCTCTAGATTTTCGCTAGAATGGATATTGGAGGAGTGGAAGTGGAGGAGGGACATGGAGAGAATGTGAAATCCACAAGGAGAGAATAGGAAGGATTTTTGATGTATTATTGACCAGAACTACGTAACTTGTAAAGTAGTAAGGACTGCGGTTGATGCCGAATATGCCGATGACGTATCGCATGTTCACATGTTGGAGTTTTACTAGCAACCCAGGAGAAGCTATATCCTTATGAAAACCGTCTACTACTTTGAAACTCATTCTCTCTCTCTCTTTCTCTACTTGCTTTATAACTATTTCCCCCTAAGATTTCTTCTCATGGATATATAGCTCTGTAACATATGATAACAGCGAGGAGGATCATGATCATTGTTGCTGTTTTTGGATTTTCGGTACATGTGCCTAACTACATTCAGGACGAACATCATGTTATCAATATCCCATAAAATCGTATGAGAATACGCAAATGGAAAAGTACAACAAAAGACATTTTTTTTCGGATTTTTCTTCTCCCTGTATGTAATATTATGTAACTATATGTATATCAATTTTACCTACTTTTACTTGCAAGGAAGCAGGATTTTAAAAGATGCACGTTTTCATGTCGCATCCCATATCGGATTCCCTTTCTGAACGGCAAAGCTAATAGCAAGAGAGAAAAAAATGGGCAAAGTTTATGTAAAGTTGAAATAAAGTTGATACTTGTTTCATATAAATTTCCTCTCAGTTTACACGGGAGACGAGAGGGAATTATTAATTAATGGCTTATATTTTGATATGAAGATAATATCGATTATTTATGCATACCTTCTACTTACTTGCATGCTTTGTGTTACAATTAACTAAAAAAAGAGCAAGTATTTTATAAGTAGGTATATGCTCATGCAAGGATATTACCATTAAAAAAAGCTCTTTCCTTTTATGCCTCATGAGCGTCCTTTGTGCATAATGTGATGTGCTATGTTGTCCTCTATACGTAGCTAAATTTTGCTATGCAATGAAATGTCCTATTTTTGGTAAGTATCTCAACCCAGCTTAAGTAAGGATTGTTGACTCTGTGGCAATTTTCGAAGAAAATGTAAAAATATTTGCTAAGAATATTACTAGGTATCAGCAACTAAAATTCTCCTTATGTGATGATGATGACCGGATGAGTCAGAAAATACAGAGGAAACAGGATTATCATTATTGTAGTTCTATATTTATGACACAAAATATAGTTATATTTAGATTTGGACTGTCTCCCCTAAGTAGACTATAAACTAATGTATACCTATGCAACGAATTTGTCAATGCGCAGGCCAAAAATTTCCGTTTCATATCTTATAATTCATCTCATTATCTTGTTGGAATAGAATCAATGCTCTATATTATGCTAAAATAGATGTAGCAATATATCTGTGATATTATTTTCTTACGTAAGGAAAGTAAGCAAATTACTGCACTTGAACTTGCGACTTTTCCCACAGTCCAATCCATATCTTGTTATCCCTATCAACACCATCTTCCACAACTGTTTTCATTTGGTTTCGGCCCCTCTGCACTTTGTGCCGTTCCACATTCATTCAACTTCACATATTAGAAAAGTTATGGTTTGAAAACGGAATAAAGTGGAAAATTCCTATTTGTTTCATTTCGAGTATGAGCCAGCAATAGTCATGTCCCACACAGGACGATCACAAAATATCGGTCACATTGTGGAACTTATTTCAAAAACCCTTTTTGCTTCACTACGCCCCAAAATTCACAACCTCACGAGGTCGAGGGTCGAGAAATGCCAGATTTTGTTGGTCTTACATTGTTCAGTAAAAATGAATCCATCGGAGGACACATTTAACCCAGCGGCAGTCTCCGATGAAGTAATATGTTTGTGCTTGCTTACGCAAACATGAAAATGAAGTTACAAGACTTTTTTTGGTAAATGTGTGGAGGCCCCCCAAAACAGTGGAGGCTGATAAGGGGCAAATTTGACGGTCCATTATTTATGAAACTCGAGGGAATCAAGAATTGATATCATTCCGGACTGCACACTATATAGGCCAATATTCAACACTATTTGCTCTATACATCGTATCGTATCGTATCCCACCGTCGGGAAAAGAGCGATGATGATACATTTTGTTGCTCATCTTTAAATGAAATGCTTTTCATAAGCATATATAGTCAATATCTGTCCACTTTTTTAATGCTGATGACATTAGTATTGTTATGCTGCTATCATAAATCACCGGTATATACTCCACATTATGCACTTATTTCCATTGGAAAATGCGTACCCTAAAATAGCCAACGCTTGGGATCCCCATTCACTCATATAATATGCATATATACTTATGTCATTCATGAATCTAAACGATAAACAAAGATTCAACTAACCCATTCAATCTCTCGACACCCTAAGCATATTCAACGTTTTGAATGGCATTCTTCAAGCTATTTTCATTTGCCCTAGAAGTTACACTAAAATTTTAGCTAACCAAAATGACTATCACAAAATAGCTGTTTGACTGACTCATGAAAACAAATTATTGCTGACTTTTGACAATGAATCTAAATGATATGTTGAAAATGTAGACTACAACAATTCAAACCAGGACTGAGTACAGTGTGTAAATACAGCGAAAAAAATTAGTTTTATCTGGACAATGATGTAATGTCAGCGGCGGCTACTGATAACAAAGATTAATGAATTAAGCTGTTACACTATGGAAGGAAAATATACCTGAATTGCATTTATTAAACTATATATGCTTTTCCCTAGTGCTGCACCGGCAATACTTAGATATCTCCAGAATCATAAAATCACTATTCATTCTGCTCTTATCGAAACGTGGCTGTAACTCCACTGGATTCAGAAAATTGACGGGGAAAATGCTGCTCGTGGCAGATGGAGCACGATTCTTGACAGAAACAGAGAAAAAGTAAACGGTTGCCCTTCTTATTGTGGATGTCGACGTCAGACGTAATATGAATCCTGTATTCTGTACATCTGAATGACTGCGTCGAACATTTAGGAAACTTATTTAAGTTTACTTTAAATATTTGAAATATACTTACTGCAATGACAATATTACCATTGCAATGCTGCCTTGTTGCAGTCTATGCAAAAAGAGAGTTCCCAAAAGTAAACTAAAATCACAGACTAGATGAAAATATCCCGACCACTTTATTTGCTTAAACAAAGTTGCAACAAAATAAAAACCTTGTATTTAATAATACGTCAAGTGCAATTAGTCGAAATGAATCAACAAGATTGAGAATATCTCGTTAATTTAATTCAGTGCGAAATCGCCAAAAGAGAAAATAACCAACGCGGAAAACGACGGAAAGAGTGAAATATTAGCTTACCGTTTTCTACGTCATCTAGAGAGAAACAACCATATTTCAGTATCGATAATTTATCAAGTCAATCCCATCCACGAGAAGGAGGAGATCCATCAAAAGTTGATATCCCACTAACCAATTGCAAAAAAAAGTTCTAACACTACAAAGCTAGTCCTAAAAAAATAAGAGCACACCATTCACACAAAGTTTCAAACGTAAACTGGGCGTCAAACACACGTAGTCTTACACTTGTCACGAATTAATACTTTCTTAGAAAAAAAATAATTCATCAATTTCTTCAATGCTGCTGTCCATTCCTAACCCAATCAGCTACAAATTCATACTAACGTAAATAACCTCATGTATAGTTTTTAGTTGTTCCACGAAGCTATATAACCTCTACGACTCTACGCTACGTTACGGGATTACGCCGGTCCCATTACGGGATTCCATATAATTCTACGATTTTTTTTCTTCAATTTTGTCTCCCTATCGGGGTTACAGAAAAATGAAAGAGTTGATGAAACTGCTAATCCCTTCCTTAAACTGAAGAAACTAGCTATGCAAATGCTTAACAGCGTGTACTTGCTATGGAGAAGTCGGATTTGTGTTCCTTTAAGGAATGATGAAATGTGACTGATGACTGAGGTCGCTTCTGCTCCCAGTCTTATGCTCTGAGTGACAAGACGCAACTGAGAGGAACTCGGTTTGTAAATTTTTTTTACAACTATGGTTTCTGCCAGTCAATTTAAAATAATGGAAGAGACATGGAGGTTGGCCCGAAAGCCATATCATCCTTAAGTAGAATATGAATAGCATTAAGATTTTGCAAGCCTTTGAGGATTACTAGGCATTTTCGGTATTGCATGGAATAGAATAGCATCCGAACCATGAGCTTCAGTGGGTTCCTCCTCATTCATGAATTACTCATATCTATCTATCTCTATTAGTAATATTTGGATTGGTAAAGATAAAGAATTAGTAGCGCTCATCTTAGAACTGTTACTCAAAAGGTTTGTCATCTCATAGGAATCAGTATGGATAACTGCTTGCAATAGATATGCTTTCCAATTGTCAATACATGCATTTTACATATACCGCTATTTTGCAATATGCGTGGTAAGGATAACGGTTACTCCAGATCGGCCTTGCATTGCTTCACAGTTTGTCATTCGGAATCATCCACTTTCCAGTAAGTGTATTCATGGTGTCTGAAAATCAATGGAGGGTTTGTTCGGACACGTCATGATTTGCAGGGTGCGAGAACACCATGCGTGTTGACGTTGACAACTTAATTACGTAAACAGTAGTGGTCAGAAGAGAAAATTTTTTTATGCTTTTTTTTTAAATTTGTCCACGTTTGTCGGTAAGCAACATAATCTAATCTTCCGGCAGAAAAAAACTTTGTCTTAAATACTCCAAGCATTGTGAATAGTAGCTGTCACCAGGCGTACTACAGAATCTACGTTGGTGGGATGCACCTGACAGCCGCAATGCAAAAGCTAAACAAAGTTAACGACAGGACTAAGTATATCGAATGATCACCCGCTTTACTTATGAGTCATCATTATCCTACGATGGCTTCGAAGAGAGTAGGGGTTATAAGAGGGCAACTGATGATTTCTTATATTCTGACTGGAATCAACTCTCCATCAGATGTAGAAAAAAACGAATGTCAACTCTTTCGATCCCATCCGACATATCCTATTTATGATGTCCTGGAAATACCGTATTTAAAAAAAGTATAAATGGGATGTAAATTTCAAATTTCAAGCTCGCATAATTGAATGCGTAGTGGATATTTCTGAACTGACAAAATACACTCACAATACTCATATACTTAATCAATTACATTCCAGAATTGTGTTCATTAAACATTGTCTGAACAATGAGCATTTACTCATACATATCTGCAATTCTGCATAGAACTAGTTGGACGCTATCAGCAGTCAAATATGCTTTGTCTGCATGGCTCACCTCACCTCAGTGTAGCGCGCGTATCGGTATGACACGAGATGAAATAGATGACTTACATGAGCATGGCATATGATTTCCAGTGGATGTGGAGCTCTTCTGAGCTTCACAAATATATTGGGACTTTTATGCCAACTCTGATCTGACTAAACAAAGTCCAGAATTTTGACTACCTACGTAAATCCCAATCTATTTGGGACTGATGATGATCTTTCTGTATTCTTATGACAACTGGTGTCCAAATGGGGATACCTACCACCATATATCCCGCTCATGTATTATGTTATCTCCATTCATGAATAACTTTACACGGGATTCTCTTTTCCTGGTGATATAGCCGGTCATCATTTTCTATTTGTACGATCGGTCAAGTCAAATCTTTCTCCAGTATCCAGCAGATTCCTGTTACCTGCACATGGTCAGTTTACTCCTACGGCTGCAATCTAGTTTTCTCGTTGTAAGTATTTACCAATAACCAAAAATAATCCAACCATTTTCATTTTCATTTCTACATACAAGTTTTCAGTTAAATAATTTATCTGAATTGTTTCCATTATTCCAGCGACAATTCACCACCTGCAAAATCAACATGGCTGGAAAAACACCAATCTTTACATTAAACGATGGGACCAAAATGCCGGCATTTGGACTTGGGACATGGAAGGTTTGTGAATGTTTATTTTACTTCAAAACGACTCAAGCTTTAAGAACTTTTTGAGATGGCACGATTCGTAAAGACTATTCATAAACCATCGTATTAAGGAGCAAAAAGGATCAGTTTTAGAAGTTTTGTTATGATCCTCTCTTTAGTTAGGACTAATATTGAATATGGGTTGTATTACTTGCCGCATTGTTTCTACCGCATGGCAGGCCAAAAATGTCACAAGGTGACATTCACAAACTATTGAAAGAATCGAGATGACTTTAATGAATTTATTTGTTTAAGTGTTTGATAAGAATTGCTTAGTTATGCTCCAGTTTGGTTGCTGATAACGTTATTGCCACTTTCGCACTGTCATTGTCATTACATTGGCTGCAAAAATAGGATAACTGAAAACAAGTGTTGAGAATTTATCCCCGTTCATGTGCTGATAGCTTTAGCAAACAATTCCATATTATGTAAAATGTATATTGACGCATGTATATGAGTGGTTGGCTGCGCTTGACGGTATAATTGTAATGTAAGTCTGAAGGTATTAATCTTAATGAGGAGTTGTACAATATGTAATGAAAGTAAAACGTCTTGGAGCTAACTAAAATGCCTTTATAAATGTGTTATAATACTAATTATTAAAAATCTCTGTCTTTTATTTGAAAACTAGTCCAAGCCTGGTGAGGTAACTCAAGCAGTGAAAGATGCCATTGACGTAGGCTACCGACACATTGACGGAGCTTTAGTCTATGGGAATGAGAATGAGGTTGGGGATGCGATCCAAGCAAAAATCGCTGAAGGAGTGGTGAAACGAGAAGACCTTTTCATCGTTAGCAAGGTCACTACAAAATTTATGAAATACTAACTAATTACCTAACAAAGATCTTTATCGTAAATATGAATCATTGGAGAGATGAAATTCAAATTATTGATTTTTTTAATGAGTAGCTTTGGAACACGTTCCACCGTCCAGACCTTGTTCCTGTCGGCCTGAAACAGACTCTCGCCAGCTTGCGTGTAGACTGTCTTGATCTCTACTTGATCCATTGGTATTTGCTAATAATGACACCTTCCAAAATGACATAATCTGAAAAAAAAATTCAAAGTCCAAATTTTTTCGACATGATATGATCAGGGCCACGCCTTTACACTTTTATGTGTTGCAGCTCAAACCTATTTCTTTGTTTTTGACACTTGTCATACAACAGCCATATCATATCACTACTACTGTATACGTTTTGTATATAAACTAATCGTTAATTCTTTGCAAAAGCAATTGAAAATCAGGGTCAGTTTAAGCCAGGAAGAAATGGTTAGTCCAAGAAAAATCACAAATCACATTCCCCGAACTCGAGCAAAGCTAAGATCTAAAGCTAGAGCAATGCGCTGATTTGTAGGGATCTAAAGAACCAATTAAAATACCATTAAAATCAACCAAGAAAATAATTTCTGAGGTTACTCATAAGTCATAACCCTTCAATCGTCCATCTGAGGAAGTCATGAAACAACTAATTAGGGTATAGAAACCCTTCCTTATAAATTGGATGAAACTTCCGGTAGCCATCATACAAAGAAGTAAAGAACAAATTTATACAATCTTGAATCCTTAATTTTGCACTTATATGAGACACATTTTTAGCAAAATTTTAAGTCGACAAAATTTGGACTTTGAATTTTTGGAGAAGGCGTCATTTTGAAAGGCGCCGTTCTTACTCAATTCGATTTATAGGCCCATGTGCTACAAGGAAGATGGGGAGCTATTCCCGAAGGATGCCGATGGTAAATTCATTTACAGTAATGTGGAACTTCTGGACACATGGAAGGCAATGGAAGAATGCGTGAAGCAAGGTTTAGTAAAGTCAATCGGGCTCTCCAACTGCAATAGCAAGCAAATCGAGCAGATTCTTGCCAACTGCACAATCAAGCCATCAGTAAATCAAGTGGAATGTCATCCCTACTTGAACCAAACGAAGCTAATTGAGTTCTGCAAAAGCAAGGGCATCACTGTCGAGGCTTACAGCCCACTCGGCTCACCAGACCGTCCTTGGGCTAAGCCAACTGACCCGAAACTATTAGATGACCCTAAGCTAGTGCAGCTGGGGAAGAAATTGGGAAAAAGTCCAGCGCAAATTATTCTAAGATGGCAGGTCAGTACCAGCATGGCTTTTAACTCCTTATATCTAGCCGACTAATCATTTCATAACTACTTGTTTATGTTTTCATAGATCCAAAGAGGTGTGATCGTCATCCCCAAATCCGTTCACAAGAACCGGCTTTTGGAAAACATTAGCATTTTTGACTTCCAGCTGGATCAAGAGGACATGGACTACATTGCCGCTTTGGACTGTAATGGTCGAGGTTGCGTTCTGGAATGGGCCAAAGACCATAAAGACTATCCATTTAATATCGAGTTCTAGACGGCGATCTTTCCATATTCCTTAACATTTGCTTTTATCATGAGTGTTTGACGCTTGTTTAAGGAATTCAAATTATAAAAAAATAAAAATTTTATTGCCGATTCACATTTGACTCGTGACTCATTCGAAAAGATCGTCCAACTTGCAACTTCATTGTACACCATAATATAATACTTCAAGCATACTCTACACAATAGAATTTTGAGGCTTATATAAGTGTTATTCATAAACACATTTAAAAAAATCCAGATTATTACTCTGGGCAGGTTGTACCGACAGACTTAAAAATGACGTGTTTTCATTACTATACAGATTTGTAATTGTCTCATGTCCTCCAGCTGCACTCTGTCTACGTGACAAATTCTCCTGGATGAAATGTGTTGCTCCTTCAGAAGAAAAAAAAAAACAGTTCATAACTGTTACTGGAGTAGGTCTTCTCAATTACATAAATATTTACTTTGTAAATGCAGTCTCAGCTCCCGAATAGCCAATGCAATCCATTTGGGGAAACAGTTTCATGAAATTCCGCATTATCCTATTTGACCTGCTTGATGAAAAAACTTGCATGACTTATAGAACTCCTTTTTAATACGCATCGCAATCTCAGTTCAAATGAAATAAAAAAGATATATACATGAATAGACTTTACAATTTGTCTGGTATTTATTTATAAACATTCATTACTAAGTAGACCGGATTAGTAGCAGCTCATAGTGAACATTGTGGTTTTATCACATTTCATATTTTATGCTCTCTTTAAATTAGCTTTACAGTTATGACTCATTCCAGGTTACGGGCCATGGTCTGGGTTCTTTTATCTCTCACATTATTACTCAATCGATAAAATTTCTCACAGGTTTCGGTTCTTACATAAAGACAGCTATACCTAAACTACCTATTTGGTTTACAGATAGCTTATTTACATACTTATTTACGGCTTACTAGTAAATGGCACAATTAATGCTTATCAAATCATAGTCCACAACAACAGTCCATGAAACTAATTCATTCCAGCTACTATAGGATAGCGATATAGGATTATTGTCTTGTATAAAAATGTCTGAGCAGTGCGCTTACGTATCTTCTTCATTTAGCTAAAAAGCATTCTAACGTAACTTATGTACATTACTATATTTTAATAGAAATAAAGCTAGACTCTATTTTCCAACCATTTAGGCAAGAGAGCAGGAACTCATCGTTCCTGATCTCGACCTTCCATATGTGGCCAATCTCGGGAAGGTCCCGTCCAGATGAAAGCTGCGTCCACCATTTGACTTTCTTCGAGCCGGAGGGTTCGGCGTCTCAGAACTGTAGTTCATGGCAGGGCATGAGTAATTGGTTGCAGATTTCATGGTGTTGTTAGCACTAAGGCAAAAGTTCTTATTCATGGGGCTAAGTGAGAAAACAGTTCAGAAACAAAGAATAACATCAAATAAATTGTTTTAGAGGAGTGGGCTAGAATTATTATGAATGTTTTTAGTAAGAAGCTTTGTATTTGTAAATGGAACTAATGAAATTCATTTCAATGTAGTTTAGTTGGAACACGGGAAAATATTGAGCCAACTTGGGTCATATTTGAAGTCTGAATTGTCTGGTGACACTCCATGTTCCATTTATGCTAGAGATTTATGTTGCATCGTTGTAATGCAATGGTTGTCAGTTGGGTGGGTGGTCATTAAAGGAATTTCAGCCAAATCATTACAACGCGTTAAGCATAATAATCCTCCTATGAACAATGTGAATCTGAGTATATAGTAGTAACCAAAAATCTTTCCAATCCATACCACACCAAAACAATGTTTATTTGAAAAAAAAAACTAAAACATTATTCCATAATTTATTTATCATTCTTAAGCTATAGTTCTACTGTTCTACTAGATTAAATTATTTTACTTATATTTCTAGATTTATGATAAAATGTACAGATAAAATTATTCTTTTTTTATATTTAATTCATTCTTATTTTTATATCTTTAAAATTACATAGTAATAATATGCGATAAAATATTTATTTGAATTGTTTCTTGCGAAATGCGAAACAACAGGCAGAGAGATATTGTCGTATCAAGATCATTATGTCAGCTCTGCCTTGTTGAGTTCGAGTGCGGAAGGAGCTTATTTGATGTGATGCTCGAGTCTAACTGTATTTGTTCAGGTCAAAGATACACTGGAAAGCGAAAGAGCAGAGAGAGGAAGTATGGAAAAATCGCATTTTTTAATTCAATCATTCTCATCATCATCATCATCATCTTTGTCCCTGAGAGAAATAGAAAAGCCAGCACACAAGTCAGTTAAAACAATTCAATGTTTCAAAAAAAATCATCGGATGTATATAAATTACAAATGATCATATTTTTTATTGTTTATCGATTATGAGAAGTAAAAATTTTTTTCTTTAAAAAAAATGTGTGATTGGTAAAAGAGCTACAAAAAGAGGATGTATCTAATGGAAAAAAATGTGGCTGCTGAGACTAATGAACTGTTCTATTTTCTATATTCCTTGAATTGAAATATTAACTATAATTCAAAGAAAATGTGGGCTTTAATAGCTCTGAAATTAAAGTGAAATTAGTCATTCTTAGTTCTATCATCGCCATTATTCCTGTTAGTGTTTGTGGAATTACTGTGATTATGGAAAAGCAGAAAAATTAGGAGAACAAGAAATGTCCAGATGACGACGAGGAGAGAATGAAACAAGAGATAAGATACAAGTGGGATCACAGCTAGAGTATGTAAAGGAGGTGGTGTCACGCTGTAAAGAGACAAAAAAAGAACCAGAATACAATTTTTGAAAATCGATTTTGTACGATCTCTAGACTAATGAATAAATATGATACAACTATTAACAACTATTTCATGAAAGAGAACTGAAAGAATTATTATCATCATTATCCATGTTATCACATCACATATATTAGACACCACACGCCCCCACATTCATTCCCACGACTTGGAGTATTCGTCGCGTCGTAGTAAACGCTATTTATTGCTTATCATTTTCCAATTTGAATGGCTTTATTGACAGGACATTGGCGACATTGTCGGGCTGTGCATAGGGTCGTTGTGCTGTTAATTGCCAGTTAATGTCTCAGTTCACAAGTAACAAGTAGGGTTAAAATATTAATAGACTATTGTGAAAAAAACTATATTAGACAAGTCAAAGCATTTGGTTCCAAAATATTTGCACTTGTATTAGTTCAGTGGAACAACTGATATAAGCATATAGAACTGATATGGTGTCTGTATTCACATTTTATATCAAACTCAGCGTTGATTATTTATATGTATATACAAGGCCCATTTTTGAGGACTTCTTTACTGGAATATCTATTTGAAGCCAAGCTAAGTAGCTGTTGTCGCAGAACGTTGCTCCCAGCATTACAATCTTTTTTCGGTATTTGGAGATTTTAGTTCAATTTCGTGGTATCATTCATCCAATAACATGGTAAAGAAATTCTCGAAATAGAAATTTACGGCTGTATTATTAGGATGATGATAAGTATTTTGCAATATGACCCAGTCATAAGAAGGAAAGAAAAAAGGCCTTTAAATTGATTTTATATCTACTTTCGACAGGTTGATTGCAAAGAACATGAAAAATTGTATAGCGACTACAAACATTCATTTACAATTACAATGTTGATGCTAATCTATCTAAAATATACATATATTCCAACAGTAACGCGTTATCAAACATCCCAAAACATTAATTTCTCTAGAGTGATTTCTCAAATTTCCTTTGGTCAAGCAGCAAGTCATCGGTAGAAATGGTAGAAATGGAATATTACAAATAAATTATGTCAAAGTAAGGAAAATTGGAGATTACACGGAAGAAATAAAAAAAATTATTACAGCTATATAGCTATCCTCATCAGGGTAGATTTTTTATTTTTATTCCGATTAATTTTCACCATCAAATATCTGTTAATCGCTTATATTTTTATTTTCCCTGATGGGGGTTGACCTGCATAGCTGTAATAAACATTTTATTTCTTCTGCGTAACCTCCAACTTTCCTTACTTCAATGATTTCCGGAAGAAAAGGGATGGACGTCAATAAAAATCATGTCGTTTACAATGTAACATTGTAGACAACGCAATACTTAGGTAGCTCTTCCATTTATATATGGCTTTCTTCGAAATGCCTAGCATCATTGGTGCATTTACTCATTCAAAACCATCCATTCAAGTAGTTACATAAAAGTAAGACCGACTCCAAACTTCCTTAAAACCTCCTCAACAATTAATAGCAACATTCGGTTAAAAAAAGGTCTCCATCTCTTCATTCTCCGATAATGATCAGGGGACAATGGAAAAACGCCATTAGTCAGTTTGTTGATGCAGTTGTGTAAAAAAATGTTTGTAAATGTTCTTTTTTTTAGGTTTGCGTGTAAATGAAATGAATTAGCGTGGGAAAATTGTGTAACATGTTATGGTTGTATATATAACAAAATATTTTGTTCAATTTTTTTTATCAATTTATCATAAATATTATGTACATTTTGTATATATGCATCCGCGTACAGTTTTATTATTATTATATTATTATTAATAGTGAGTAGATAGGTATTTATTATTATTTAACGCTTTGTTTATAAAATATTCTTTTTTTTTTCTTGAAGGATGCAACTTGTTATAAATAGTCCGTATAAATTATATTATGCTTTCTTACTCAGACTCTGAATCAGTTGGAGATGATGAGGAGATTGACGTAGAAATACAGGATGAGGAAGGTGTGGTCGTAGTTGGGGCATCGTTGTTCTTTTCCTCTGCATTTATTTCTGGAACAGTTAGGGAGTTTGGAGGTGCGTCCTTCACCTCCACAACGAAAACAACATTTTTATTGTTATTGTCCGACGAGATATCTAGATCATCCTCATGCTCACATTCCTCACTTTCCTCTTCCTCATCCTCAATCTCCTCTAGACTCTCTGTAGAGTCGTATTTCTTGGTTGCCTTGACAACCTCGTCATTCTCCTTCCCCGATTTTGAGTTCTCCACTGATTCCTCTTCACTTTCATCCTCATCCTCCTCTGACTTCTCCGCATTATCCTAAAAATTAAAAACCGGCATTGTACTGGTTCGAAATCAGCTATAAGCCGTGTGTCTACGTTAAAGACAAATAAATGTTTTTTTATGTAAAACTTCCCTTCATTTCGTAACTCAACATTCACATCATCATTACAAAATCTTCAGGATTATTCGTTAATGACCTACAAATTTTTAACTGTGTAATCCGCTTCCCCTCCAAAATGACTAGCATACCTTGGTTGATGTGGAATCCTCAGTTATTTCTTTATTCTCTTGAAGATCCTCATCAGACATACAGCCATACAGCTTTTCGAAGCGAATGAGCTTCTTCTCGAGACTCTCTAATTTTGCTACTGTCGTGTCGTACCTTTGCTTTAAGTTTTCTGAAAACAAAAACCATTAAAACCGACTCAATTAAAAAAAGTACAACGGAATAAATAATATAGCTCAAGTCGACTACAAAAAAAAGGATTAAGTATTCTCTGAAAAGTGCATCATCGTCATCACCAACTCAATCCCATCACCCAGAAAAAAAGTAATTAACATATATTTCAAGAAATACACGTAACGTTGTGGCGGAGCGTAAACAGAATGAACAAACGTGTGACTTGTCACTGACCCATTTCTTCACTGTGGGTCTCCTTAATGTCCTCTAGTTCTTCCAGATGGGCTAAACTCATCTTTTCAACTTTTCTTCGCAAATCCATCGTCTCCCGATCTGCGATTGTTGTTGCCCTTGCGATCTCCTTCTGACACTCGGTCTCTTTTTTGGAAATCTCAGTTTTCAGTTTTGAAATCTAGGTAAGGATAATAAATAGTTCATGAATGGAATGGCCAAAGTACATGAACAATCGGAATTCTCAAATGAATTCACTGCGCAAATTTGCTATGTTTTTGGGGTAACTTGAGCCAAGAATGGCAAAACAACATGGTAATTTTACACACTTTAGTAAAATTGTACATGCTACAGTTTAGTAACAGTGTAGTTTGTAATGTTTGCATGACATCAATTATTTGAGGTGTTTAGATCGTATTGAATACCTCCTGCTGTAGTTCTTGTCTCTGCTTTTCCCACTTCTGCTTCGCAGAAGACAATTCCTGGTCCTTCTGCAGCTCCATGGTATCCACGGCAAGTTGCTTGTCTTCGTTGTGAGACTTGCATAAATCCCTTCTCAGTTTGGAACATTCTTCACGTAGCTTATCTTCCCACTGTAACATCCAAGTGGATTAAAAAATGAATAAAAAAGTATGACCAGTTTATATTTGAACAGCAGGTGTTGCGTTGTTTGGAGGAATGTTTTGATAATTTTTTTTAGCTCTAAAATGCATACATTTAAATTGATGTCATTCTTTTGTTTTTCGAGTTTGGACCGCATATTTTCCTCATGAAAGTCTATTCGTCTTTGAGCTGAATTTTGGATGACAGTCAAGTGAGCCTTCTCCTGATCCAGTAGTTTTCTCAGTGTGCGCAGTTCATCCTGCATGATCTTCTCATTCAGCTTTAAATGCTCTATTTGTCTTGATGCTGATCTCAAGGATTTCTCTTGCTCATGGGTGAGACCGCGAAGTTGCGTCAGCTCCGCTTCGTGTGACTTCAGATGAGCAACCTAAACCAAAACAGAGTTTCAACAGTCGCAATTCGCAAAAAGTCATCAAAAACAACCTAATCCGGTGTTTATTGTCCAACATAAAACTTTTCTAGGGGAAATGTGGACTCTTTTTTTAATCAACAAACAAGTCGAATTTAATGGACTCTCGGAAGCACCAATACACTTTCGTTAGGAAGAAAGTAAGTGTTTTATGCATCACTTAACTTTCCTCTTTACTTTGTAATGTTGTGATGAGGATTTTGTAAAGCAAATGTGACATCATAGGACATTGGCCGTGACATTTTCCTTAGGACCACACAAGCCCCGTCATTGTTTTCTTTCCCGACATTCTTCCTCACGCTAATCTTCACTTTTATAATTTGGGGATGATGATGATAGTTCATTTCACATTGTTCTCGAAAAAATACACTCCTTTCCATAAAAATTGAGCATGAACAAAGCTTACATTTCTTTTTAATTCTTTTTTGTTTGCCTTTTTTACCGAATTTTTTACCACAGGTTATCATGTCATGGCAGTATAGAGAAAGTACCTAAGGAAGCTAGTAAAACGACGCAGTAAAGCATTCTTTTTATTATGTGCGGTTTTCCTTATCTCAAACATCCCATGGGAATCTCCCCAACCAATTAAATAATAGAGTCAAACCGTCACTAAATACATAATAAAATTTGGCATTTGGGAACTGTAAAATGACGGGGTACATATTTCGTAAATATAGTTTGAAGCTATTTTCAAAATAAAAGTTTCCATTTGACATTGAAAGTGCCCCCGCAGAGCGTCATTGCCATCGCTATCACCAATTTAATGATAAGAGTGAGGTAGGAGGGAGTAAAGTCTTTTATGAGCATGGCTTGACAGTCTTGACATTGCTTGTGAAAACATTTTCGTTGGTCTTGCTAATGAAGATATTAAAACTGATAAGTGATTCTGATTTATGGAGGAAATGTGCAAGTAATTTATAATTCGTAGATGTAGATTGTTGCATAGGAATACTCACATTTCTCAATTGCTCCTGAAGCTGATGCCTATCCTGTTCCAATCGTTCCTTCTCCGCTCGGAAATCGTCTGTCATGTGATCCTTCACCTCTTTGACTTTCTCTTGGATCTGTGTACAAAAATTAATGAATCAATACCATTCCCTGTTATTTGTTGGGCGGTTAAGTTGCAGCATCTCGGAGAAATATGTGGGAATACACAAAAAGCTAATTTATCATTTTCCCCAGACACCCTTTTTTACAATTAGACATGCATGAAATCCAGTTGGTTTGGCATGAGATTGCACCTAGAAAAATTAGCCTGACGTTTGTCGTGAATGAATGAAAGGTGCAGTTAGGTAAGAGTGCACGTTTTATACAGGGGAGTAGGTGCTAAAAAAAAGTAGAGTGCTTGCCTGCTTGTCCTTTTCCTGTATCTTTTTCTTGCAGTTTGACTCAATCTGACGTAACTTCCACTCGAAATCATCCATTAAGTTTGTATTAGCACTTTGGAGCTCTGCAAAGTCATGATTGAACTTATTCTGGACACGGTTCTTCTCTGCGACCGTGTCATCTAGCGCTTCTTGAAGGGCCTTGATCTCTTCCTCCCTTTCTATTTCGTAAGTCTTCCGATTTTTGATTATCTGATTCTTTTCAGATTCCAGGTCACGTAATTTACTCTCATACTCTTTGATTCGGAGTTGCAAGTCTCCCGTGTCAATCTGATCCATTTTCATTGAGGACCCCTCCAGACATCGTAGTTGATCTGCTCGATAAATTTCAAAAACATTTAACTTAAAATAAATAATTTATGCTTATAAAAGCTCATCATACAAAAATCTGAATTTTTCCACTCCTCCACAAACAGTAGCATTAACATAGGCTTTTGCTTCATTATAGCAATTTGCATCAATTGTAATTCGGCTTGTTGTAGTTGTCAGTTTCAAGCCCGCTTCAAAATTGCGCATATTTTTACACCCCAATTTTATTTTGTACTTTAAATTTTAATCGAGGTTAAGTGACTAACAGAAGCAGCTTTCCTTTTTGCTACTAGCTTGTAAAAAAAGTGGAATCTCCCTGTGGGCGAACATAAGCATGTTGCATGTTTATAAGGGGGAAGCCAATCAAAAATATTTATGTACTCATCTCAGAAAATCTATATTTAGTTAACATGAAATCAGCGTATTTCCTCAGAAAACGAAATAAAAAAACATACAGTTCATCTAGAAAGTACTCTCAAGGTCAGTTAGCAACATTTCTTCAGTAGGAAATACACTTTGAGAATGTACTCTCCTGACAAATCCTATGGTTAGCGACGCAGAACAAAAAAAAACTACTCATTTCCAAGCTATTTATTAACGCAAATCACTACCGGGAATAAGGACGGACGCTTCCTATTTTGTTTTTGTATAATTCAAACGCATTTCATTCTATTCCAACGAAAAAGGTTTTAGTGATCTTTTTGAACTGACGTTTTTTGATAGAAAGACCTCCACCCAAAAACGAACAAACTTTCGAGCTTTAAAGTATACTTGTACATGTGAGTATAATTTATAAGGAACATGTGAAATCTGAAAATGAGCCAATGTAAAAAAATCAGATTTGCAATCATTACATAAGGAAACGAGCAATGATCCCCCAACGATGTTTCGGAAATCTGATTTGAAAAATTAAGTAGTGGTAATTAATTGACGTACAGACAGGTTCTGTTAGCACTAATATGGTAACGATGAATCTCAAATTCAACCATGAACTCGTGATGCAAAGAAAAAATCAGCGTACCTCCTTTTTTGTAAACTTCGGCATAATTTATGTATTGAGGTACGGGAAAGCAAGTTGGAAGATAATGAAATGGCTCTAGCTTATCTGATACTGTTAAAGTCTAAAAGAGTTGAAAACTGTAAAGCTGTTTTATATGAGACAACTAGACAAAATAATGGACGACATAAACGATTGAACTTTGAAAAAAGGAAACTACTTTGTAAAAAAATTCCTCAGTTTAACTAAACTTTTGTTAGCCTACAACAACCTCACTAGCACTGGTGCAAAGGAATACATTCCATTGTCACTGTCAATGCTACCGTTTGCTTTTCTGTCCGCTTTCGTTGTTATATGAACGGGCTTAGTTTCAACTTACCAGCCTTTTTCAATAGGTCATCCGATAATTGATTATTTTTTACTCGAAGGTCCTCCAACTCAGACTCCAGCTTTTGGATCCGCCTCAGCGACAAGTCGTTCTCGTCCCGTAACGCCTTCAGTTGTGTTGACATGCCTTAAAACATATTTATAATTGCTTTTGCAAACTTCCACCAGCAAGCTTTTCAGTATGCGGGAATCCCAATTATAAAATAATGAGCACGTCAGTTTTAATTTGGCTTTTTTTTGTTATGTGTCTCTTACACAACTGAACGTCTAAAAAGAACTCAACATGTTTAGGTATTCACACTAAAAAAAATCTGACGAGACTCTGTCACCATTACTCAAGCATGAATATGTATAAAGCTGTTTTTAAAAATGTGAAAAAAATTGAAAATTTCTATTTTGGTTACCCTCGATTTCCATTATTTTATTGTCCCTGTCAACAGCCAACATGTTAATATCCGCTTGAAGTAAGCTCAGTTCAGTCTCTTTGGAAATGAGCTTGGAGCGCAGTTCTTCCAACTGCACCATTGCCTTCCGCTCTGTATCTTTGAGTTCCCTCCTGTAAACCACAAACAAGATACAAATGTCCAGATATATTTTTTTTCATTGAGCAGTGTCTATTTTTAATTTTTCGCACGTCCTGCTATCTAGCATGGCATCGACAGTTGTGCCTCACTTCCGTTCTATTTATATAACACCCCATGTCAGTTTAAGCTTTAGGAAGATCGTTAAAGTAATGAACATACTCGCCCTCTTCCCCTCCTAATTTCCTTCCATGGACTAGATCAAACGCGCCACTAATCTCATTATTACAGCATGCATCATCCAAAGTCTCATCAATAAACTCGATTTCAGTGTCACTCATTAAACTCTTCAGAGCATCCTCAGACATGCCAATCCCACTCGTTGAACTACAGATCTCCTCCCCACTTGAGCAAGTCAGTAAGTTTGTCAGAGAGGAACAATTCCTACTGTCAGTGGCACAGTCACCGTTTATGGAGTTACTTTGGCTACTTGAGCTCCGCTCCTCAGAGTCTTCCACTTGCCCTTCCACTCCTACCTTCTCTTCACTGCTAGGCTCCTCAGTGCCTTCCCCACATGGCTTATCATCACCATATGAGTAGGGGGTGCAGTCACTGGACACTATTACTATTGGAATCGGCATTTGTAATGATGGCAGTGATCCTGACTCTTCTTTGATTTCACCACCGGTGTCGGAAATAATACTTTTATCTTTGTCGCCAGAAACGTGTCCCTCATTGCTAGCCCATTGGGGGGTGTCAACTGAGAAACTAGGAGCTCCAGCCACTAAAGGTGTGGAAGTGGCACCAGTCGACAATATTATGGCGGGACTGCTATTACTGCAAGGCAGAGTTATAGGGGCGTTTGCGCTATTACTACTGATCGGGGTGCTGTTGCGTCGGCTAAGCAAGTCCTTTGTCGACTGCTTCGAGCCTCCTTTTGCCTCTTTGTCCAAGCCTTTCGACTTTTTAAACAGGAATCCGAACATGGTTGCCAAAAAAAATTTCTGATGGAATAGTGATGAGCCAAACGTGAAAACAATAAATTTTAAGCAATCCCTTCGTTATGTGGAAGCGAGACGAGTGGAGGATATGATTCCACACCAATCTTACACCGTTACACCGTTTATTTCAAAGGTTAATGCAGCTGTTTTCGTCTAGCCTGTCGATATGTGTTCGCTCCTTTGTATATAGTAATGGAACTCCTTCTTCTTGGATCAGCCTCAGTTCTATACCAACTTTAAACCTAGAATACCTATGCTTTATTTGTTTAAATCCTGTATAAATAAACTTTCACACGGAGAGCATGCTCGTGAGAAGTCCGATTTTAGCACCAATTTTGTAGAGTGAAAAAAAATCGGGGGAAGGTTATCCACAACGAGTTTTTTCGCTACACTGATAGACTTGTAGAAAGAGACAGTAAACTTAGGACCCGTAATGATTTTTGTAAACGTGTATGTAGATGAGCGTTTAGCGAAATCCATAAATATAAAGTTTTTAGAGAAAATTAATTATCAACTCGTGAATTTGCGAAATTAGTTGGACTTCAAGTAATATTTGCATTCATGATTTGCTACACTTGTGATTTCTTCAGGATTGACACTTTTATTAGCACGTGGCACCCCAGTTTCATTGCCTTGCTTCAATACAGACTCCAACAGGAGGAGGCCTTCCGAGTTTGTATATTTTTGAGTATGAGTAGACAAACAGGAAATTATAGTTTATTTCATAGACCAAATTTAGGCCAATAAACAGATAAAATATAAAATGGAAACAAGGGGCTCGTAAAGCTAATAATCATTTACTGCCAAGTGAGCTGTTGGATCTTTGTTTGCACAAGCTTTAAAAAAAATGGGGAGAATCCAAAGTTTCGGGATAAACGTAAAATTTAGTTGTTTCCCGAATAGGCCACTGCCAGATCTATTCATTTGAAAAAAACACGACACCTCTACAGTTGAAAATGTAAACAATTTTTTTCTTCCCCCAATAGATTGTATTTCTCTCGCCGGAATGCACACCACATACATTAGTTTTAATGGAGTTGGATACGAACGAGAGAAGGCAGTCGCTCACTCAATATCATTTTATGAAGGTAAATCACACGTCACAAAACTGCAACAAGCGTCTAATCCATCAGCGTTGTTGTTTCGGTTTTTGACTGAAATGAAAGGTCAATCTCGAGTCGAACGTAAGGGCTTTTTATAATCATAATGGATTTAGCTTTGAATTTGGGTTTGCTCCTTGGGATAAAATATTAGCTTGTTTCTAATGCAGTTGCATATCATTTATACGGGGAAACTATCTATAAATTACTTCCATCAGACTACGTCAGCACTGTAACTATCCTCATCCTCAGCAACAATGCCAAGTTACACATGATTAGCAAACTCTCATGAGGAATTTTGCTCGGCAAGGTAACACCACAGATTACATTCTGAAACGGCCAGAGATCGTCACCAAATGTGTGTATTTTGCTTTGAGTTCACCCACAGCGATTATTCTTAGTAACTGAGGATGTCTAAGGACAGAGACTAATAGTTTCGTTTGTTAAGTTCCTCCGTTTGACGAATTCAAATATTTTTATGGGAAACGGCCCTCCTCAAAACGGCTCTTGTCATGGTTAGCTTATTCAATATTGCATCGCAAGCTTCCCATTTTTCCAACAGCCGGAGGAGGGAAAAATAGCACTTTTGCAAAGTTAATTAATTTGAACTTATCTTCTAACATTAGGGCAAATTAAGGAAGATTACAAAGTACTTCTCAAACTGTCTACGAGAGGAATTAGAATAGTTACGGAGAACTTGTCCTAACTGGAAAACAACAAGTTTCAAACTGTGTTCCTTCCTAGAAAATAATCTTTGATTCAGCAACTTTTTTTCATCCTCTCCTCCCAGAAAAAAAATGTCGTATGAGCCGTTTATCCTTCAAACGTTGCTTGTGTGGGAGCCAGCGGAGCCATGAAGCGGAATCATAGCTGGAATAAGCTAATGAACCTATAAAAAATCATGCCTGAATATATAAGAACCACATGAGCGACTGTCTTGCTTCTCTCTATTTCCTCTTTATAAAATCGATCAAAATATAAAAGACGGCTATATGGAATTTACCATGTGGCAACATGAATGCATTATATATATGTCAAACTGTAAACTTTATTAATAAAAATAAGGATAAAAAGTGTAAAAAGAAAATTTGGTAATTTTTTTAAAGGATACATATATCCCCTAAGCTCTTATCCATCCCCCAGGAATCACTTTAAGTATCGAGTTTTGGGCTGGTTGATAAGTTGATGGGATATTAGCAGTGCGAAGGAGGATTTGCCAATTTCACTGTAAATCCGAAGGAAACTTTTTGGCTTCCATCCTTTCCCTCTCCCTTGATATGCATCATCTGCCAGAAGTCGCAGAACACGCCATTTAGAACAGTATTAACTTTAAACTCTGCGTGAAAAGCTCCAAAGCCATTCATTCTTTATGGTGCATAGTCGATTGGAGTGAAACATAATTTTCATCATCTATCTCTACTCCCTCATTTTTACATAATCCCTAATGCATATTTTCATATATCAAATCTTTCTTTCGAAAAAAAATGTAGCCGTCTCTGTTCCGAATTTCGATGCTTTTTAGACGATGAGACCAGCAGCTCAAGATAGCGCCGTCGAGTTATTTACTTCCGTAACCACATTGGAACAGAGTTGAGAACATGTTCACCGGTCTGATGTCAGCCAAATGCAGCGCAACATATTAGGAACGTCATCGTGGGGGATTCAAAGCCAAGTAATCATACAATTTACACGGTAGGAGCGGAGCGGTTCCAAAACTAACGTTGCACTTTGGACAAGCCTCCCTTCAAATTTTGATTGCAGCCATCCAAAAATATTGTGCGTGTATCAAAAGAACCCTTTAGAAAGGTAAAGTTTGAAGCTAATAATACTTAATATATCTGTAGTTGTAGGATAAAGTTTGTCTAGTCATCAATGCCAGGATAATCATGATGATGATGATGACGAGGAGAAGAAAAAGAAAACGTGCGAAAATCTTGGAATCGCTGCCAAAAGGTTCAACACTGGGACTAGACCGTCATACTGAATTAAGTTGTAGTGAATTTACTTACTTGCCAATTGCAGCTGCATCATTTTCACCAAAGAAACAGACATCTTAGAAAATAGGATTCAATTCTATATGGCTATGCAAATTACAGCAGTAGAATGGACTACTCATATTTATTTTTGCAGTCAATATTTATGACCTCATCAATGCGATGAATGGAACGGGTTTTATTGAAAATAGAATAAATCAGATTGGGAACGGAAGTAAAACTGTATCGGTTACAAACTTCCACATTTCTTTCCGGATTTGACAATGATGTAGTACATGGAGCCAAGCGGAAATGCACACTGATTTATATTATTTACCAAATTGTATTTTTGCTATTTGGCATAATCACACTACATCCAGTCATATGATATAGCAAAAAAAACTCCCAAATCTTAAATTCTGAAGGCAGTCTTAAATTTTAAAATAAGACAGCTAATTTAATTAAGTGAGATCTTGTAAATAGACAAAAAAAAATATGATCACGAACTACAATACAAATGTACATTGGTTCATGCATCCCATCCTAAATGTTAACGTTTAGGTCTATTTTCATAATAAACTCATTATTTTTCCAAGAGCAATTAACGTTTCATTTCTATAGTTAGCCATTCCTATCCCATAACCATCAGGATAATCTTGAAGTGTGAAAAGATTTCCCGTTTCCTGCTGTGCCTGTCGGTCTCCCCAATTTGCTCTACCGCCATAATATGGTGAATGACAGTGAAAATTTTAGAAAACAAAGTGCTATCGACCCGGAACCCTTTTCCTCTCGAGCACTATTGGTAAAGAATTGGGGAAAACCATAAGGGTGTACGAAAACTGAAATCAGCACGCACTCTACCGTAGGTGTGGCGGTGCTAAATAATAATGTTGTTCTGGCATAAAGATTGCATTGTTTCGCAGATTTGCACGCCATGAAGAGTTCAAAGTATTTTCCACTGCATGTAGCAGCCCCCTTCCAATCTATCCATTTACACGAAAGCAATTTTACGGATATGGCGTAAACCCAGATGAAAAGGTACGTGAAAGAGGGTTTCCATGAAAGCAAGAAGAGTTAATTGACTCTGACAATTTACTTCAATTTGACTATGTACTTATTTACGCTCCTTTAAGTTCCGGCTTCCTTCGCCAAAATCATATCACACCATGGTTCTCCGAAGGTGTTCCCATTTTCCACTTGAATCCATTATTTCCTTTTTCTCCACTCCATGCTGTGTTTCAAGTTTTTTGTCATTTTTAATTGGCGAACACCCAGGAGGATCATCTGAGGATGGAGAAATGCAGTAAAAAAATTGTTGGTTGGATATTTATGTAGGTCCATGGGAGCCTGTACAGCTTTTCCTTTTTGTCTTTAGAGAATATAATGATCATGAACAATTATCTTTTACTAAATGAATTATAAATAGATTAGACCAGTCTGCATAAATACAAAGGCAGTGATTTCATGGAGTTACGAAAAAACTGCAATAATACTAAAATGTGGCGATTGCGTATAGTTATCTGTTAATTGGAGTAGCAGTTAATAATACAGGTAATTTTTTCATGACGACTCTCGTTGGGTTAAAAGGCAAACTAACTTTATATTTATTTCAGCAATAACCATGTTTCTCAAATCTTAAAGTTTTTTAGGATTCGCCGTTAATATTTCCAACAGTCGGAAGTAAATGCTCAAAATGCGGTCAGTCAAAATACACAGGTTCTCTAAAGTTAAGAATAGATGTACCTATACAGACGTTGTAGCAATTACTAATTGAACATTAAAAAGAGTCGTTTGAAAATCAATAAACGTTCGAAAATGTGACATGAAATGAGGACATCTCAGTCAATAAGGAAATTGAAATGGAAAGGAAATGAGTGTTCCTGCCAGTTTCCAAGTTGACATTTCACTTAATGAGTAGTACCCGCTTCAGTTTAGCATGCCATGAGGAAGCCCAAGTCGGATGGATAAATATATGGGTTAAGAGCCTCTTCTGCATATTTCCTTGAAATTTCATGGTACATAAGTATTCTTGAACAAGTTGCAAAAAAGTGATAAGAAAATTTCCAATAATTACGATTTTCAACTTGTCCTGTTTGCCATAGGATTAAAGTCTGGGAATCTAACTAGAACTACTCAGTATAATTCTAATTATATGAATGTTCCGACCTTTTTATAGCAGGACGCCCTTTCCATGCAAACATATTTCAAACAAAAAATATTTACATTTTGAAGGCAATTCTTATGACATTGATTTCTGGATGCATCTCATTTCCCTGTTATTTCAGTTTGTTTACAGTTTTTATAAACTGCAAAACGTTTCCAGGCCGAAGTTGATGATGAAAGAATTACTTGTACCATGGAATGAAACCTACAGAACGTAGAAGCCTGTCAACGCTGTGGGAAATTGCATTTATTTATAGACTACCATTTTATTTCAACTTTGCTGCACTTTCTTCATCCGCTGACAACAGGAAAAAATGAGATGTAACGGAATGACGACGGAACGCACACAGAAACCTGCATACATACACATTTGTTTTAATGTATCCTTATTACAAATAGTCTTCACACATGTGTACTGCCAATGACTTCACTAATTACAAGACTACAAATTACATAAAAGCAAAACAACTTCCATTTCTTTCATCGGTAGAGATAATTCATCTGCTATTGCAAAAAAAGGAGTCCTTTGTTCCTTTGCAGAATGCGTAGATTACACCGAACGTTGACCAAAATGACAATGCAGATGCTCAGGTTCAACAAAATGCGTAGTCACATAAGTACAGGCATAAAACAAAGTCATCATATCATCTTATGACTCTGACTCGAATGGAAAGTTTGCTATTTCCAAACCCTCTTCCAACTATAGGGGCAAACAGAGGACGAAGAGATCTAATCAAATGGGAATATTTATAGAAGGGAAAAATTTCGGGGTCGATAAACTATAATTTGATTATACTTATCTGAAAACACTATAGCGATTCCCAATAAAAACGATTCCATATTATTCGGTCATTATCATCATCCCATCATTACACATCTTATTCTCGCTCCTACTCCTGTTTTGAGTTTCATGTAAATAAATTTGACTTTAGAAAACAAAGAATCCCACCCAATCCCAATATACTAGGAATGGAGTCATCCAAAAATGTAGTGAAGCGAAAGGAACGCGTCGAAATTGTGAATTGTGGCTAACGTTTAGTTCGAAAAAGACGTCAATTTAAAAAAGTATCTTATATAATCGTTCCTGACAACCAAGACGAGTTTTTAATCCTTGATCAATTTTTTTCCGTCTAACGTTTCTCGAAGGGAAGAGGGGAAGTAAACATTCTAATTTTTTGGGAAGCGCAAAACTAGAAACAAATCAGACGCGAAAGAATTAATGATAGTGACTCTGCCGACGATCCAACCAAGCGATGCCACTCACCACACCAGCCATCCACAACAAGATCGTCATGCAGTAATTCTAAACTTTTTGTGAGAGAAAAATCTACTTAAATCTTACTCTTACAGAGCCATGCATGCCAGTCAAACTGATATGGATTACTTACCACTGCTGTACGAAATCCCCAAGCCAGTCGGAGTCAAAGACTTCGGGATCTGTATCATTCTTCTTCTGCAGCACTTTCAACAGCTCCTCCATTTTTTGACCTAGATTGTGCGTGTAGCTCTCATATACGCGTATAAAGACAAAGGTAAGTGGTAACTAGAAATTAGGGAAGAATCGAGCACATTCACTTTTTTCCCTTTTGGTTATTAATAGCCGCTCATAAGAAGAGATATTGCTGTAAAATCTGAAAGTATTAGGTCCACTGTGACACTTATGGTGTGAAGGAACCAAATATTTATCTTTCTTGAAATATATTGATGACACCACTTTTATGGGAAAATGTACTAAGTTATGTATAATGAAGCAGGATTGAGATATGATAATAATTCTCTGGTAAAATGAGAACGGTTCAACTTACTGCCCCTTTGGGGCTCTTTTATATGATGGACTTTGCTTAAAATGCACGAAGATGAATGGATATAACGTATCGTAACGTAACCAGGAAATATTTTGAGTGAAAGGAAATTTCAATCGGACTTTTATTGTTCTTTTGTCAATATTGCTCTAACTTTATTTCACTGATCGTAAGTTTTTTTCTTTGCTATTGTCCTCATTTAGCTTTCACAATATCAGAAAGAGAACTCACCAGCACCACAAACCATCACCAACGCAGAAGCGGACAACAAAGTAAGAACTGACTTTCCCGAATATGCTTTTCTTCTAACCATGAAAATCAAACTGAGCGGAAGTCGGGAAGTTGGGGATTGAGAGACGCAAAGGTTAAAGAATATACTCCGCCTTGTATCCTCTGATTAGTTATGAGTTTGGAGTACAATCTTGAAATTTAAATTGTTATTAGAACGTGATACGTACATAGTATAATATATAGAAGACGTTGGTCCAACCACCACCCAAGATTAACTTTGAACATGGATATACAGCCTATAGCGATTATATTAGGGATTGGAAATAGAACGGATTTGGCAAATCAAACAAACCTTGTTAGAGCAATTTCAAATGGGATCAGCTGGAAATGGAGAAAACAGCTGAATTAAAAAAGTTTCCTAGAGGAGCTCGAGAGAATAACCCTCCATGCTAGCGTCCGAAATATTGTGGGGAAATCTGACTTCTTCTGAATGCTAATATGAAATGGTCAGGGCGTTCCAAACTGATCATGACAACATGATTATGCTTAAGGAGTAAATGTACGAAGTGTAATTGGTGTCATGTCACAGACGCTCTATATAGCGGCAGGGTTATTTACTTCCTTGTAAAATAATTTTGAATAAGGACAAATCTTACTGAAGAAAATGACATTTAAGTGGATGCTACAGTAGGTTCCCATTTTCCACTATCCCCTTCCAAATAAACGGAAGCATTTCTAGCTTAATTTTCAGATATAACCGTTACAGCTGAATAAATGGATTGAGTGGCTCATCACATCTTTCTTGGTAATAAACATTACTTGTTGATATATTTATGCAGGTTGCTTAAAACGCCATGCATTCGGTCCTGTGCTGGGCTGGGCTGGACTGACTATAGTTTTGATAAAACTGCCACTATGCTGTATAGAAAGCCATGCATTATAAAATTAAACGTTATAAAGAAATGCTTTGCTACATCCGTTTAAAACTTAAATGAAACGGGACATCCGACAAGTTGTGGCTTGGCCTTCCCTTTGCAAAGAGGAAACAACACGGAACGGTTCTTATTCTGAGGAAGGACGCAAAACAAAAGTAGTAAAGCTCTGTCTAAGCTGATTAGCTAAATGACGACTCACCCAAATTAAATTATATTTCTGGTTCTCGTCACTCACTCATACTTATACTCTGTAACATGTGCATGCTTTTTTGTCTCAAGTCCCAGCATTAGTTTCTAGGCAATAGCGTTTTGAAACATTTTCAAAGTAGTGGAGCAAGTTTCCATCATAACAAAATCCGCATGTTATTCAATCTGCGACTGCGAACTACGTACGTTATATCCGCAATCATGAAGGCTTTAGACCATTACTGCATTACCGCATGTATCAAAAATCGGAACAAAAAGGAACAAGCTGTCTAGGAGGAAGAAAGGAAATTGGGTTTACTGTTTTTTTCAAAACCCGAATCTTATCCTATTTACCCTCCCTCCTCTTATATTTACATTATGTCAACATGACTCATGTCAAGACAAGTATTTTTCTGTAGTTAAAAGTTTCATATATGACTTGGGAGGAGATATAGAGAGGAGATTTCAAGCAAGAAAGTTACTACAAGGCTGAAAAGTGGCTTTAGCGTTGATACAGCCATTTTATAAGTTAATCTAGTCTAGAGCGTAATTGATGAGATGCGATGTTAGCAAGAACACCTAAAACAAAAGGTAAGCTAGTGAAAGATGCAGGAGAGGTGTTGAAACACAAAAGACAACAACACGAAACAAAAATAAATATTATATAGACGCTTTTAAACTTGGATAGGTAGATTAGCGAGAATTTAGCTCAGCTCCATTATTCTTTTCTTTGAGCTCGCTTCGCCACCAATATTTTTACCTTGTACACCTTCACGGAGGACGCAGATACAATTGACGCTGCAATTTTCACAACTAATTATTAACCCCATTTCATCAACTCTTTTAGATAAAGTGGGTCTCTACTTACAGCCTACATAAATGGAATCAGCATGTTACAGGTTGGAATGGAAGTTATTTTTTTCTCTTGTCGCCGACGACTGATAATGTTATAGAACGCTAAATAGATAACAGCGTCGTTATACTACGTCGTACCGACGGGAACGACGACGAAAATAATCCTTAAGAGCCACAAAAATGCTTAATTTTAGCTAGGGAGGAATTTCAATACAGATATAAATCAATGAGAATGATCTTTCCTGAGTTGCAAAATTCAGCTAGACAGCTCAGTTCAAGGCTGTCAAGGTTTTTTTCACGAGTGCACCATATATTTTGTAAATATCTTGCAAACATGAAAGTAACGAGGACTGGATTTTATTTATAGAAATGGATCCTCGTCTTTTCCAGTTGTGAACAACAATATTTCCCTTGAGTAAACCTTTGGATTGAAATGCAAAAGGGGATAAATCTTAACTTTCACATTATCAGCGTCAATGCAAGGAAAGGAGAAAAAATCAGTTACAAGAGTTACGAGTAAACCTACCTATATATGAACATGCAAATTATTTATATTTATGTGGACAGACGATAAACGAGTATCCAGACATGAATGTTTTTGCTGCTTTCACAGTTGCTGCAGTCAAGCTGAAGGACAATCTCTGACGTTAGATGCAAAAAGTTGCCGGATATTGATAGCGCCTTAGGTAAAGTTCAGCTTATTTTTTTACAGCGCTCGAGACGATCAGACAATCGAGGTTTTTTCTTCTTCTTGAGTGAGCTTCACAAGATTTAGCGTTATGACAATGAGACACGAGTTGGTGCTTAAATAGATAATTTTAGACTTTTATTCCCCATGGAACTGACTACAAAAGTGTCTGGATTAAAACGGTTCCCACATGCAGGAGCTACATGACTCTGATGTGCTTGTCAATGTTGGTGCATTAATGCTGTTGTTGTCGTTTCTAGTGATAGATGAAGGTTAGAAGGGGCTGAAGGACGTGATGACAAAGTTTAAAGTATTTTGGTTCGAAGCTTTTTATCAGAGTTAGTATTACGTAGTCGTCTTGCTAATTATCAAGACTACTTATGTAGAATCCGTAGCGAGTTATTTTTTTTTTGCAGAATTCTGGAAAGCGTAAATTCAGCCAAAAAAAAGTTGGGTACGTTATAAATGGTCTTGTCAGAAAATCCTTTTTCACGTGTAGGCACGCATATATTTATTCATCAGCAGAATGACATTGGAAATTGAGCAATCCTTGTCCAGATTAATCTTCCGATTTCTTTTTAAATTTCCAATTGCTTTCGCAACTTTTCACGAGTCGTTTTTTTGTGTATAAATTTAGCATGAATTGTTTTTCTTCTAACATGCGCCATGTCATTTCCAACTCTTTACTTTTAAGTTGTCACCGTCACCATTGTCATTACTGAAAAGAGAAAAAAGACATTCAGAAAGCTTGAAGAATCTCGGAACATAACGGAATTAGTAAAAATTGTAAAAGAAATGAAGTTATTTTTAACGGCCCGTTTATAACGACAAGGTAAAACGGATTGAGTTTCAAGAAGCTGTGTAGAAGGTCACACTCTGAACAAAATAGTAAAGTGAGTGTGTAAGCGGCTTTGCTTATGCACTCGTTCCACTAATCTCATAATCTGGTACCCCTGAAGACGAGCACCGAAAGACCGCCCAAGTGGTTCCACATACTTCTATGTATGTAATTATGAAGACCAAAATCGTACGCCATATCAAATGTCAAGTGCGAGGCTGCATAATCCATTTTCAAAACTTCATTTTTTATCCGGAAAGTGACACTTTTTCTTCATTCCCCTCATATCGAATTTCGGAAGCTGCACCCATAAATATTATAGGTATTTTTGGCAGTCATGAATAGCATGGAACTGTGGTAATATGAAAGCGTTAAATAGCCTTGTCCTACGTGCTTGGATACACGACGCGACGAAGTTTCTCTGTTTTTGTTCAAAGCGATTTTCCTTTCAACAAGACCAAGATCATATTTATAGGAGTGATTAATGCACATTAAATATAATTTTCTCTTTGACTCTGAGCTCCCGAATGTAGTGCAGCATGCCAAGTTCACTAGGATGAAACAAGTGGAGAGCTGTTGTTCCTCAATAACAGCCATCCTCCCACACCAAGCAGAATTAGCGATGAGCAGATTTCCTTCATTAGAAAATGAAATCTTTCCTATCCATTTCCTTGCCAAATGATAAAAAAAATCAAACGAAAATTAGGAATGAATGGGAGGAAGCAATATATGACTGCTTTGAATTGTGCATCTGTATGTTTGCAGTGAATAAAGAGTTTCTTCATGTACGACGAAGGCAAACAAATAAAATTAAAATCGTAATATACATATCTGAAAGTCATTCCGATTCCTATCGTCACTAGTGACACACGCTCGGTCCCTTTCTATTGATTTAACTCGTGTTTATATTCCAATTGACACAGATAAAAAATGACACAGAAAAAACAGACGGTTTTCCACAGTGACGGTCAGCTGAAGACAGAATCAAACATTTACTTTTGTATTTATTATTTTCGGTACATTAGGTCATAAACAAGAAATAATTTAGATGATGGGGTCGTCAATATTTACATTGATTGTATAATTTTATTCTACTAAATCCCTCCCATTCTGAACGGAAGCCTCTTAACGTATGCGTGGGTTTTTGTACGGTGATATGCCTAACCTAATTATAGTAGATAAGTGGACTTCTGAACATTAAGAATAAACTCACTTAAATATAACATAACAGATCTAACAATTTTTTTTTCAGAACGAACCTCTCAGCATACAAAATAATACATAGGTACGTACATTGTACTTATATGCTTAAAAATACTGTATGTAAGGCTTCTTATGACTGGACTCAAGTTTCTTGAAATCCAACATTATCATAAGCACCAATCTTCACGGGTACTCCATTGTTGTTTGACGCCATTCTACTGTGACCATTAGTAGTCCAAATGACTTGACCGTTTGAGTTGGCTGCATTTGTGCCTGGAGATCTCCAGCTCATTTCTTGCTCATTCTTTTGTAGCATATGAACTGGATGCGTGGCTGGGGAAACGCGACCTTGGAGCTTTCGTATGATTTTGACGAGAAGGGGATGAATGTACTTCTCATCGTCTGTTGTCATTTCACTCGGTCCTATGGGGCAATATGAACAATCAAGTAATACATCCCTGTGAATGATTTTGAATGGACATAAATGTAATGTGATTATATTAAAAGGTTACCTGTCAAAAGGCTTACAATACATCCGACAATCACCGTAACAGAAGTGCCCACCAGGGGATAAAGCAAGTAGCTCAAGTTGAAAATCTTACTCAACCCCTCTCTGGAAAAATAATAAAAAATTTCAAGACAATTGCTACATTAAATCTGAGATATCCATGTCTTTTAGTAATTTCAGAAACATTGCTAACATGGGTTCTAGTGGTGCGTCAGTCATATTTTGCTTTAAGTAAATTGCAGTTAAATTAGCAACTTTGGCTAACGTTGCATTACTGCATTCAGCAATACTGGCTGGCAACGGAGCTTCAGCTCGCCCAAATGCAAGACTTCCAAATCCGATTGTCAATCTACAAAAATGTTAAATTCAACTTTAAATTCCAATCTTTTTAAAATGGCAGATAATTTGAGTTTGAACCCAATTTTTAGCTTAAAAAGGTGACTTACGAGATCGCATGAGATAAAAGCATTCCTGTGATTGCTCCCTGTGAGATTAAACAAAGTTCATCTTTAGGTCCAACACAATTAAAGCCAAGTTGTTGCATAATATGAAAATTATTTCCCTATTCGTTCCACCTTTTATAAAAGTATTGTTAAATGTACATAATTTACTTTTGAATTAACGAAGGGAATGAGAACCCCTAAAATAAATACACCCAACAATGGTCCAGCAACTGTTCCATTTAAAACCAGAGCTGCCTTCAGAACTCCCCCAAGACTTCCAGCTGCGAATCCAAAACTAGAATCCAAAAGCCAATTTTAGCTACTCATTAATCAGGTTTGATAATAATCATTTACAAAATACTCCTGATATTTTACCCAATCGTCACAACGCCATACGCCAATCCTAAAATCAAAAGAAAATGAATCAGCAATATGAGACGATCTGTATGAAACGATTTATTGCTTAATCTTGTCATTGGCATTATAGAACATAGTTTACTGAAAGTCGAAATTATGTGGTAGCAAATATTTAGATATGGTTTTCTTGCCTATTAGTTTCGTCACTCTTCCTTGTTTACAGTCATCAAGCTCCCGAAAATAACGAATCTTTGTGAAGAAATCTTGCCATGTTACGGCTGCCAATGAATTCAGTCCAGACGACACAGTGCTGAAAAAGCAGGATAATGTAGCATAAAGTAATGGCAAATTGACAAGTAAATACGCTGTAAATATGAAGCAAGAATTCAGTAGCAACTTAGTATACAGTAATACAAATGAATTGGAAATTCTCATACATAAGCACAGACATTGGGCATCAATAACGTAGTATCTTAAGGTGGCAAGTTGGATGCATAATCGATTCATAAAAGTGTTAATAATTTTTTAAAAAAATCTAGTGGCTGCTTCCCAAAGTATAAAAACTAAATCTACTACAGCATTCTCATCTACAACATCCATCCGCAAAAATAATAAAAATTGGAATGACACGGAATGTCGATTTGGAATGGAATCATCACAAATGTGTCAAACCAAGTGTTCCTCGTCTAAGATGCAATATTTACTAATAATAGGGAATATAATAAAACTAGTAAACAAGGCAAATTGCAAAAGGCATGAAGCATAATTTTGTACAAATGTCATTCATTTCGATTTATAGCCTGGTTGCGGCAGATTACGATGTGACACAGCTAATCTACCAGTTGGTTTATTATAACATCATAATATTTTTACGATAGAATGTAAAACAACCCACCTCTTACACCAGCTATCAGGTGCACTTATGTTCAAAGTGCGGAACAATCCATCGTTAATTATTGCATAACGCAACTCAATTTATGCGCACGAAATCCAACCCTCATTAAATTAGATAGCATGGAACATTTCTGTATAATTTTGATTGGATTAATGTTGGACCATAATACATCCAACCACTGGATTTTTTTTAAAACAATGGAAACAGTCCGTGTTTGCAAATTTAATTGGTGGGAAAAGTTTTAATCATATTGATGTAAACATGCAAATTTTTGCAAGCATATGCAGTTTGAAGTAGGCGTAGATGTTTAAGCACCTTCGTACATTTAAAAAAATGCTCTATATAATGTAATTTTCAATTCTAAAAAATTTAGTCTTGTTTGGATCCTATAACAATGCCTGACCTTGGCTTGGCTTTATCATGGTTGAGGAATGTTACGTAAAAGATTTTGCATGCAAATTTCAGCAGTCAAACACGCATTATTGTTTTAAATGCAGTGGAACAGAAGCATTGACATCAACAATCATTCCGAGGAAACAATTGAAATTTCATGATCAAGTTCAACTTAAAAAACTCTAACCAAATGTTTCCTTCAAGCTTCAACTCCCCCACAAAACTTACCTCAAAGATCCAGAATACAAGCAAGCGATGAACAATCCCATCAGACCAGTGATCGGAGATAAATGCTCCAGTACAAAAAACGGGGCAATCTGATCCTTCTTATTGATGAGGCCAAGAACCATTGGATCGCAGCCAGCATAATTAGCAAAGATTACTATACTGGCTACGACAGCCAAAGACATGGTAAATGCCACCTACAACATCCATAAAAAAAAGTTAATTCCCTCTAATAAGTAGTCATAAACTCATCCTTGTGAACAGTTTGCGGCGTAGTAAGACCATTAAAAGTAATAAAGTCAGTGATTTTTTCATACCAAAGGCGCCGTTAGCAATAATGCCCTGAAAAATATTCAAGATATCGTCACATGCTTATTGAATTGCCATTAAATTTTTTACTTATCTCAACTTTTTTACTACTTTCTTTGATCACGCCTTACATGAAAGCCTTTTTGAAGGAGCTCATACTACAATATCTCTGCACTGTAGTTTGATGACATCCATAAGCGCTCAGCCAAAACACTCCTTGTCCAAAAAAGATGTTTAGCGATGTGTGTCTCGTAAATGGATCAGTTTTCAAACTTACAAAAGCAATTAAAAACGGATTTATTAGCTTCATGTCTGAGAAATTCATGCAAGATCTGTACATAATATTTTAGCCCCGATTGTGACATACGAGGAGTTTTCGTTAAATACTGTCGCCTACAAATTCATTGATATTTCCTGCATAGTACAACTTTCACAACAATTATTGTTGCATACATTTTCCTCCATATCTGACACACTTATTTCACCGGTGGATAAGATTCGTGAAGCCTTGGTTGTAGGATGAAGGGGCTGATGTTGAAACCTCAAATTTTTGCCTTTTTTTAACTCTTCGTCTATACAAAACAGTTTCCCACTCTGGTTGTCCTTTAGTTTGAGAAACAAAAGATAGCCACAAGGATAGAGTTTAAGGTAGGGAAGAAGCTGCTCAAGTCGGATGAATTCGAATTTATCAATGACCATATGTACAAGCGCTCAAGTTTGAGAAGTACACGATGGTAAAAACTGTGAATTTTTACATGTCATTGGTCAATCCCTCATTTCTTCTAATAGACTATCTTTAACTTCCAAAATATTATGGAGTAAGTTTGACCAGTTAACACTTTTTCTTTCTCAAATAACTCCATGATTATCGCATCACATTAGTTCGCAGAAAATCAATGTTATTTAAGCGTTGAATGAATTTTTACAAATTCATTTTTGGAGCGTTGTGCTTCCAACGGTAACCACTAGGGAGACTGGCGGCCCCCTTCAATCTCATAGTTGTGGAGGTAGCTATCTCCTCCGGTAAAGACATCGAGCAAAAAATAATCAGGGTTTTTATTATACAGCTTCAAGTTGGTTCTGGATGCTTGCACTCGTTTTTTTCATTTATTGCTTGAGTTTTTTTAAGAATCCATCTCCCACCTCGAAAAGAAAGGACAATGACAAATGTACTAAAGGTGTAAAAAGAGGTCACAACATAACGAACTTTTGCTGATTTTCCTTTCAGAGTCAATCTGCTGTCTTCTTAAAAAATATACCTCACTTTCTCAACATTTTCGTATTAGGTAATATTTTGTTTCTGTCCTCTTCAGAGCTTGTGCTTGGTCGACATGTCACCACTTTCAAAAATATTGACCTAGCGTTGGATAGCCCAGAAAGTGGGAGTATTATTGCCCATAACGTTTTTTAAATTCCGCTCAATATTGGGCGGAGTCAGGCCCTTTAAATAAGGGACTTGATATTTGCCCTCCATTCATCCTTTGGAAAATCCATATTGCTGCTTTGCATAAGTCTAACTCTGGAATGAATAAAGTTGTATGGCTGATTTTTTGTGAGGATGTTGGTACATACCTACCTCACATATGCAGGAAATTTCAGACATTTTTGTTTGTACATCTCGGAGATATCGATAAGAAGATAGGCGACAGTATTTAACGAAAACTCCTCGTATGAGTCATGGTAGATGAGCTGAACATACTTTAAGAATTCAATCCTGTTATACTCCTTCGCTATGGAAAAGGCTTTGAAGAATCCCCCGACATTTATTGATCCTTGAACGATAATTGCGAACATTCCGGCGAACATCATGAGGATTTGGAAGACGTCAGTCCAAACCACAGCTTTGAGTCCACCCTATTGACATTATCAAAACAATCAATTCAGTTGACGTACACGTATTGTGTAGGTAATAATGAAAGGTGTTTAATGAATTATACCTATGCAATTAAAAATCAATAATTTATGCACGTGTTTGATTCACCCATTGATTGATCATTCATAGCCATTCATTGGACATTTGATATTTCTTTAATTATAATTTGGTAGGAGTTCTATAATATATGCATGCATCATTACTGCACTGCACTGACGTTCTTGCCTTGCAACGGTTTTCCTAGCCAAAAAGTTTGATTTGGAGAAGGTCGAATTTTCCTTTTCAGAAGTAGATTTACGAAACTAATTTTATATCATCGATGCATATTTCATATTTAATTAATGTCTTTTGCAAGAATATTTTCATAAAGAAACAATAAAAAACAAGATATACTTTTGAATGGTTCATTTACACACCTCCAAAATTACACGTGCATACAAATTGCTTGCAATATCAGATCATCCCTAGCTAGATTCTAATCCGTAATTAGATGTTTTCTTTATCTCGATAGCTCAGCTCCAAGCACAAAAGAGTCATTAAAAGTGGGATATGCAATTATGCAGTTTATGATTGCGTCAAAATGCACCTTGCATTTTATTTTCAATTGATATTGATACGAAAGTAGGCTAACAATGACAATTGTCAATCCTCGAACCTTTTTGAACAGTACAAATGACACAATATTCTTCAAAATATTATTCTCAAAAAAGGTCTCTGAACTGATCATATTGGAATTCCTATTTTTTACTGAGAAATATTAAGCATGTGTGAAAAGCGTTATAAAATCTTAAGCACGGTTGTTAATTTCTGGTTAACAATGCCCCAATGAGCATGAATGGAAAGGTTGATGATATTGATGAAATTGACAGTTAAACGACATCATAAAAACTAACAGGCATTCTGGGCAAGTGTTACTTACAATACTCGTGTACAAAGCTGCTGAGCCACCAACGGCAATCACAGATATCCAAATGGGAAAGTCCACAACAGAGTTTAATGCGAGCGACGGAGCTAAATGTAAAAAAAAGACAGCGGGATTTCAGAGCATGCTGTAAATTAAATCATAAAACGCAGTATAAATCCCACTACAAAACCCAACATCATCAACAACTAACCTAACTTATCTATTTATAAATTTTAATATTAGTGTTATGAACAGTTGTTGAAGAGTTGACGACAGATTGCAATTATTTCATAAATTAAATAATCACGTGAATGTAAACTTTTTAGGGAGGAGGATGAGGAACGAAATTGGTTTGAATTTTCGTGATTTGGTCAAACATACATTGTATCATGTAATTACTGCATTATCTACATAAACTAGGCGTGTTTTAAAAATTAGCGTTTGTAAATGTGTACTGCTTAGTGCTTGTCAGATATATATAGGCTCATACCATACAATACCACTCCCATGTATAGCACAATCTGTGTTATAAAAGTCATCGTGGCAAGGAGACGGACCGTTTCCGATTTAAACCTGAGGCCTAGATACTACAAAAAATCAAAGGATACAATAATATTTTAACATAATCAGCTCACAATGAATCAAAAGGAAGTTGGGAGATAAAGCCACATGAAAAAATAGCATGACAAGAGGAAAAATAGGTACATGACTGAATGCAAAGTCAGCAAAATAATGGCATTCGATAGACAGCATTTGAAAAAAGCAAGTGGCCAATGCCAATATATGATATGACAGCAAGCCAAAGCCAAAACTGTGGGTAGGATTGAAAGGGATTAACATTTGATTTCAGTGAAGCCTTGTCGATTGGGATGAATCTAGTTTAATTTCACGAAGATAATAAAGGCATTTTTGAAAGAGCAGAAATTAATGCAGTCAATTTATATGTAGATATATTGCCACAGAGCCGCGAACCTCATATGCACTGGTTAATTGCAATCCGTACAAAGTGGGAAGAAAGAGGAGTCCACCCAATGGAATGTAAATGAAGGGGCCTAATGCCATTTCAGCGATGATACTTCCATGCGCATATATTTCCCCGGCAAAACCTGTCGCAATAGAATTTTTGGAGACATAGGATAAAAAAATCGATTTTTGCTGATGCTTGAAAAAAAAATTCCAATCAGATTCATCCAAGATCGAATCTGATTAAGATTTTGACTAAATATTTCATATAAGTCGTACTCACCAAGGACGAGGATGGCTGACATATAGGTTGCCAAAAGACTCTGGAAAAAATGTTCAAGCAGCAAGTTACATAATAACATAATGATGTCTCCGGTTTTATATAATACAATTAGTGAATCATTTAAGCAGGTGACATTCACATGGCAAAATCTTTACGCGGAAGGGACTTTGCGTTGTTTTATAGAGCTGTGTATGTAAAACCAGAACAAGTTCTCGCTCGCAGTCATGAGAGACTTTTTCTGCATATAATGTGAATGTGCTTTGTGTTTGATTCATATGTACATAATTTTGAAGAATCCTACCAAACTTGTTGGGATGATGGGCATGGACCTTCCACCTAAAATATAAAAAAAAATATTTACCAAATCCAGCTTTAGATGCTTGTATTTGTTACAGGAAAAATACGACACGTGCATTTTCGCAGAAAATCGTTAAAATGAAAGATAATCAATTCCACTTTGGGACAATCGCTACAGAACGTTGTTATTCATAGCAAAAGTCAGATGAATTGGTATCGCTTTTTTTGATGTCTGATAGACTTCACATTTTTTTAAACTTTTCTTATTCTCATTCTAAACCTAACCTGAGATCATTTTTTTTTTGCTTTGGAATTGATAGCAACTTTTTTATGTATTTTTCATACAAACTCGACAATCATTTTATTGAGAGAAAAAAGCAGTTTAATTGAGTACATACCTACGAGTAGATCCGCATTAGTTTTTTGCTTTTTCACAAATGCATAATACACACCGATCAAAATAGACACGGCAATGGTTCCCAGGAACACAATATAGTCCATCACAGTGAATTGGCCCGACATTTTGCCAAATTATTTATGGTTGCACTCAAAAGAGGAAACTTGAAAATTTATATTATCCTTGTTTAAACACTCAGCACTGGGGGGACTCAATCTGCAAAAATACTGCAAGGTTCATTAATTTCTTAATTATCTTTATTTCCCTAGTCCACTGTCTCACAATTCCCCGAGTATGATAAAATTCCTAAAATGCACCAAAATCCGTGTGAATTTCCTAGTAAGCTTGAATAATACTGATGGATAGGAGTTAACTCAACTAGCATTTCACATTGTAGTAATTATCTTAGCACCATTTGCGAGTTGATTCAAAATTCCGCTTTCCGCAGTACTTTTCCTGTGGGGATCTCTATGAAGGAAGCTAACAGTGCGGCTGCCTATTTTTATCTGTCTACCACTACATCGTTTCACGCCAACAAAACAAATGAAAAACCGATGGAGCATTGTCTACCTTTAGATGTATGAAATAGGGATTGAACCATTTACAACAATGGTCAAAATACCTTGGCATGTCCTGACTATTGGCCAGGTTGCCATTATCATGCTAACATCATCATCCTAACCCCACTTCGGCATCTCGACATTCTCAAAGTAGTTTAAAGTGGCTACTGTGTATAGTGGTTTCGCAACTTGACGTTGACGAGGAGATAGCTCTAACCTTTTTTAAAATAAGGTTCCTTTTGTCAATTCCTCCTTGGGCAGTTTCTATGTTTGTATGTATATTCGAGAAGGAAAAATATCATGCTAATCATTCTCAACAAAGCGATGCATCCAGAAATTTATGATAATTTCGCATTCCCTCGTAGTTCATACAATAGCATAATATGGATTATGGTAATGAAAGGGAAGGACAATTTAAATAAGTAAATCCCTTCTAACAGGGCAAAGTAACAACAGTTAGGCGTATGGATGGATATAGATCTGATTGTTTGTTTGTCGAGAAAATGCTAATCGTAACTGGAAATCTTATCCAAAGAAACAAAGAACCTAACGCAGCTATCCCCAGTCTTAAAATTTAAAAAAAAATCCAGGATTTACAGAAACATCCCCAATAATTAAGTGTTAAAATGTCAGTTAAATCAGTTAATCGAACTAGGAGTCGAAGTGAAGACCCATCATATTATTACAGAATACCGATGTATACACTATTTTCACTACTACACCACCAAGCCTTGCTCAATTGTATACACAGTGTAAGAATCTGAAATGGAAAGGGATATAAATGAAATGAACAAACAAATACCTATACAGTTAAGCGATCTGCAGTCAGTGCTTTCAGACTTCAGATTCATTATTGCCTAGCAAAAAGTTGCATTTTGTCAATGAAATGAAGCTACATTGCATGCACGCACATGAGCGATTTTTTTTTGCCAGGTAAATTACCTTAGAGCAATTCGTTCGTAAAAGTGAATTTTTTGTCTCGAGGCAATATTCCAATCGCATGCATTTTACGTATGCACGTACTTACGTGGAAAAGTAATAGCGAAAACAATCGACCAAGCAAACATTACGTATCTGGTGCGACGATGACTGTTGATGATAATAATTATTTTTTATTCAAGAGGGGATTGTTATGGTATGGTATTCTGCGTGCAGGAATAACTGGGGATGTCGAATTTGTTCAAATGCAGGTGTGAGGTATATACCCGTTTAAAGAAGTTTCATTAGATGCACGGTTGCAGGACTGGCGCTAAGTAATATTTATTTTAGCAATGTTTTGCTTTTGGTAAAGCAGGTAGACTCTGCGTTTAGACTAGGGCTGCAGCGGTTATACAGTTTAAGGTGACAGTACCGTTTCGGTTTTAGGGCTATGGTTATCGGTTCGTATTATGTAATTAAGCCTGGCAGCTATGACATCTTCCATAAAACTACGTTGAAACCGTAACTATAGTAACAGAAAACCACCAGCCCTAGTTCATACCTATTCCTCTATTCTACCCGTTGAAAATAATAAATCATGAAAGTACTTACGATATTATGCGTAACGCTATGCAGTTTGAAGAAACTTTCATTTTTAGTTCATTTTTATGAGTTGCAACTACTACTGCATTTTAAAAATAGAAGTGCATATGCAACTCAATATGAGAATTACTTTTTACGAATTCGGGTTCAAGATATGCTGCACCATAAAAGCTAAAGCCCCATTATTTCTGTAAAAGCTAAAGTTAATACTACAAAGCAATGAAATGTGCATGATATGAACTTGATAGCTGCTTATAGTTCTTGGTATTTTATGGGGTTCCCGTTAAACATTTATGATCTGGATTTATCCTGAATCTTTCATTATAATGAATCATTTTTTAGGTTACCTGAATTAACGGTTTAAATCACCGTGGTTTGAAATCCATGATATTCCCCGGCACGTCCATAGCCAATATGAGTATATAATGAGCATAGTTGATTGAATTGATATCAACCAATGTCAGACATTAGGACAGAATGGGGACAAGCTACAAAGAAATCCCTAGGCAAATGTTATTATAAATTAATCCCATATTTATAGTTCATATAGTTAATGCGTTACAAGATTTGTTTATTAAATCAGCGCAATTGAATTTCATTTTGGTCAATTAAACGTATTTTGAAACGATGCTTAACAAAATACATTGTACAGTATAAGTATACATTGGGTTTTCAGCTAGTTTAATCCTGTACCAGTATCAGTAGGATAATAACTAATCATAAATACGAGTACCATAGCATAACTTCGGTAATCGCTAATCAGGTGGTGCTTCCAGGAAGCCTTCTTATCAAATATTCAGTACAAAACAGTAACTAAAGGTTGAGATAAATCATTACGAGTCTGGCCTCAATTATCATGTAGTAGTCTCACTATTAAAGGGTGTCAGGTTGCCACATGGAATAGCTAGCTACCTCCATCCACACAGTACAAAGTACGAAATAAACTTAGCAGCTTCACTTCTCCTCTACTAGTTTTTCTTTCCACTTTGCAATTCATCAGTAATTTTATGGATGAGCTCAACGATCTTCCGGTATACGAACGAGCCCCTGAAAGTCAATGAATTAGAATATTGTAAGCTGCAGGTACAAACTGATTTTGTTTCGAAATGGAATAAATTTTATATTTGAACACTCACCGGCTGCTTGGCTTGCAGGTGTTGAGGTGATTTAGTTTTACTTTATAAAAGTCTCCCATCCCAGGGTCTGCAACGTTTTGTCAAAAGATACAGCTCCCATTAACCATTTTAATTTGGTCGGCACCACAATTCATTTTTTAATAATGAAAGGTAATTTCTAGATAATACAGACATACACGTCTTTTTAATGTGCTTACCTGCGCTAGAAAAAGGAACCATTTTGAAAGCTATTTTGAACACACTTGTCGTTTCTAGCATCTCCCCAAAGCTTAGAATTTTGAATTTATATGCTCGCCAAATTCTTTGGAACCTTTCGTGCAACAGGGATAAGCTTTTATCATCTAAAAAAACACAAAAGGTAATTTAGGACCAAATGCACCGTAATACTTTCATTAGCCAGATATGCGCTGTGTACATACTATTTGTCAATTCCAAGGCCTCTTCCGTAGGCATAAATATAAAACGCCGAGAGCTGTTTGCCAAAGCAATGTATGAACCGACGTGCGGCACACTGCAAAAAACAATTCCTTTCGTGTTCTTGCAGATATCCTCATATTCCTTTGTAACTGCAGCTAATGATAAATATCAATCAAATTTAAAATTTAAATATATGCATCCTCTCGTTTTGAATTTAAATATCAAAGTAGAGTTAGGTAATCAACCGGATTTCACCATCTAACCTTGGGTCAGAAGACTTTTTGCAAGCAAGCCACCCATTGAGTGAGTAATCCAAATGATAGGTCGTTCACCAATACCAGCTGCGTGGAGTTTCTGGAGAAGCTCATCTGCACGATCTTTCAGAGAACGCCTATAAAGTAGATGTAAATTATTCCAACGTAACTTAGTGTTTGAGAAAAATGTATAAAATGACAAAAAATACATGAATTATTTACTTTGTTGTCTCCACAGGACAATATCCAGACCAATGCGTAACAAAACTATCAAAATCAACAGCCATAATCCTAGCATTTGGACAGTCCAACGGAAGCCAGTCTCTAGGCCAGCATTGGGTGGATTGGCACTCGATATCTTCAACATCTAAATCTACGTCATCTGAAGAATATATCACGGTTCCGTCATCTAGCTCAATTCGTGACTGATGATTTTTACTCTCATCTAAAATCACGTTGTTTTTACTTTACATAACATGTCGACAGTAACTATCGTAATATATGATTTCAAATTTGATAACAACATGCATTTTTTTATATTTCCATACCTGGCATTTTAAATATTATTTTAGATGCTAAGCCGTTTTTGTCACCCGCCCATGACGTCGGAACAATTGACTTTGCATTAGGTTGGCCATCAGGATTTTGTGGTTTGTCTTCAAGCGCTAAATATTATTGGATTTTAAGTATTTTGAAATCACTTCATAACATGTCGAAATATATAAGCTGTAAACTCGATCAAGATAAATCACAAAAGAAAATACTAACTTGCAATCTTGTCTTGCTGTCGCCAAGTACGAAAGGCTCCACCAAGAATTCCATGAACGAATATGATGTCATACTCTAGTACAGAGTCATCCGTTCTAATATCCGGATATAATTGATATAAGCCTGATGGTATAATACGCCGAGACCCTTCTCTATCTAAATTGTGAAGGGCACGTTTAGCTGGCAAAATCAGTTTAACATCATCACTTCGGGAGGCTTCGGCTAGTATGTGCAGGCAACCTGGTTGATTATTTAAATGATTATGGCTATGAGTGCATTTATACGTAGGCATAAAATCATAATGTAGTACATTTCAATGACATTTCATATTAAATATGCTATCATTTTGCAACTATTTCAACATACCTGTGCTTCTAATGTCCTCAGCATAACCTTCATCCATTGATAAGTTAGCCAAAACCTTCAGAACGAGAGACAAGATCTCGTTGTTGCTTTTATATTTTCCAGCTATAACCACCAACACCTCCAAAAGTTCGGACTTGGGAATCACTGTACATCACATTATAATTGCAAATATTAACATTGCAAATGCACTAAATTTCATGTCGAGAAAATTGATGGTAATGTATCCAGCATACATTTTATCTGACTGGGATCACGAGTGTGACTTATAACGACTTGAAGACATATCTTCAAGAATCTTACTTCACTGATTTCTGGAAGGACTGGCTCAAGAATCGGAGCTTCATCAAAGCCCGTATAGAGATCCTGCAGGCAGGACAATTAAGGATGTCAAAGTTTACCAGATACAAGTTCACCACTACATAAAATGATTTCTTAATTGGCATACCAGCGCTCGGTTAAGCTCATCCTGTTCACTTGGCAGATATGTTTCAAGTGCAGTACGAAAAATAAAATTTAAATTGTAATGGATATTTTCTTCAGGTAACGGATCAACTATATTTCTGAAAGTTCCGCCGTAATAAGCCTGAAAGAATTTAGGAATTATAAGAATTAATCATTACCACACACTAATCAATATTTATTTAATTGATTATATTAAAGAAAACAAACAAAAAAATTAGCCCGTTAAGCCAAGGATTTATTATAAAATGTGCTGAATAACTAACCTTAAAACCTTCCTTTGGTCCAATGCATGCAGGAGGTGGTGGGAACAATCTAGGATCACCTCCATTATGAGCAATTGCTGTAGCCGCGTCCAGGTCCATCGACATAGCAAAAGTTACACACTCTGACTCTGAAATTGATTTAGACTGACAAATTTTATACTGGAAAATACAAAAAAAAAGTATTGAAAACAAGAGGCCAAAATGTCTTGGCAAAGAAATGTTATGTCTTCTACCTGATAAACCCTCCATATGAGATACCTTTGCTATTGCAGTCTCACGATTAGTCCCACCTCGTCCTAATTCTTGCAGGTACTCCCACGCAATCGGGGATGTTGAGAATCGACGGGGAAGCCAATACAAACAGTGTTTTTTAAAGAAAAAATCAACTTCTCCTAAAATAAATTTAAAAAAAACATCTAAACATTACAGATTGCCAACACCACATAACAAAAGAATTGTAACGGTACTCCAGTTACCGTTGGTTATACAAAACAATGACAAACTCTTATACAAAATTGCATCATTAATCATGTCTGTCTTTATCATAACAACAAAAATGACGAAATAAGCTCCTCAAAGCACAAACAACTTTAACCTTATATGAGATACCAATAACATATTCTCAACTCAGTGAATACTGTCTATCCATATTTCAATGGAGAAAAAAATGAATGGGTAATTGACTTTGATTTGTATACAAACATACCCGGGTCAAAAGGGTAGACATATCGGGCTTTGTTTCCATCCGTGTCAAAGAAGTCAACGATGTCACTTAATCTTTTGCGTAGTAAAAGCAGCAACAGCGCACTGTAAACCCAAAAATAATAAAATCTCTTTTAGAAAGAGGGAAACTGAAAATATAAAATCTTTCAAAATATTCAAACATTTGATTACTAAATTTATCTTTAAATTTTGAAACATATTCCGATATTCGTAGAAAAAATGTTATAGATTCCCATCCCAATCCTTCCTATAATTTTGCATGAAATGAAAAATCTTCCAGAGAAAGAGAAAAAAAACTAAATGTTTCACCATGTCACCATGCACGATTTCATCTTAACCATAAAGTCAAAGTGAAGGTGAAAAGGTGACCAGGACGTTGATTTGGGCGTAACATGGAATTTTTGGTGCTTGCATGAATGTTTGTTAATTTAAATAATGGCTTAAATTAAAAGGATTTAAAAGTTGTCATTTCTGTCATTTTCGTATGCTATGATATTCGTAAATTAAAAATAGTACTGAAAGGAAAAAATCTAAAATAAAATATTACGCTTTACTTTTCTTTTTACTTTTTGCCTTATTTCAGGTCCATAGATCACAGGGTTGGACTGAGACCATGGAAAAAATGTCGTATCAGCAGAGTCAATTTATGCAAATGAGTTGTAATATCCGTGATATTACATGGTATTGTCTATAATCTCATAATACTTACCTTCCGCTGGCGCCAGTTAGCACTCCAAGTAAGATAAATCTATTTCTTGTGAAATATTTCTGGTAAAGCGAAGCCCCCAGATTTTTCTCTGTAATGAAAAAAAAAGTAGTAAAAAAGTGTGAATTATCAGTTGCATCAAAATACGCTGAATTCATAAATACGTTATTATAGTTCTCGAGATGCATATCTGAACTGACTTTAGTTTTGACCTTTTTAAGCGTGCATTATATGTACATAGATTAATCTCGCGAGAAAGAGTCGAAAGAGAACCTTCTTTCTGAGCTTTATGTAAGTCAAGTAGGTAACCTTAAAATTAGCATTAGAATAGTCATATAAAAGAGGGGAACCCTACTCCAGTTCCCTATCAGTCCTTGATAGCACGCGGTTGGCGGAGTAACAAGATGGAAACCGTGAGCTATTCTCGGCAACAATTCTACTCAATTGTAGCCGGAACGTTCGGGATCCTCTTGTTTTTCTACTGGATATGCTGGGGTACCGTGAGAAAAAAGGGAAGCCAGCTCCAGCTCCCACCAGGACCCTGGAATCTTCCCATACTAGGCTATATGCCATTTTTGGTCAGAAACCCGTACAAAAGGTTAGAAAATTTAGGAAAGGTCTACGGCAGTATCTTCACCATCTTTTTAGGAAAATATAGGTAATCACAAATCTCCATTAACCTTACAACTAACTAACCAAAACATTTCCAACATTATTATGATGAACATAATTCATTTGTATGACTAGAGTGATCGTGTTAAACGACTATGATGTGATACGAGAAGCCTACAAGGAAGACGCATTTGCTGGAAGACCTGATCTAAAAATGCTGGAGGTGCGGAACGGGGGAATTCGAAAAGGTTAGCTTGAAACATTAAATGATTCATTTATTAAATCAAGTGAGATTCATTTTTCTAACTTTTTTATTGCAACACTTTGATTACTTCTGTATCATATTATAGGTCTGGTCTGCAGCGAAGGAAAAACTTGGACGGATCAGCGTAAATTTACATTAAGGCACCTGAAGGATCTCGGATTTGGAAAACAAACAATGGAAGAATTAATCCAAGAAGAGTTAAACGAGCTTATTAACGGATTGAGGTATGGAAACATTGGTTAAATCATACACATTTGTTTCATGAATAAACTGACATAAGGAACTCTTTTTGGAATAGGAATAATGCCAGGAAGCCGATCGATCTCCTAAATCGTTTCCAACTGGCAGTTCTGAACGCCCTGTGGAAAATCACATGTGGGGAGAGATATAATCATGATGACGATCGCTTACTTGACATTCTGAAGAAAACTGGAGCGTAAGTCATAGACTCCCTTGGAGAATGAAACTGATTAGTAAACTGCTAATTAAAAAGCTATGCTCTTTAATAAATTTATTTGTTTCATCAGGGATCTGGCGGATACTCAATACACAGGGCCTATTATGTTTCTACCGTGGCTGATTAAGTGTGCCCCAGGCATGACAAGATGGAAATCTTTCGTTAGCTCTATCAACAGCGTTCACAAGTTCCTGAAGCAAATCATTGAAGTTCATAAACAAAGCTTTGACAATGCTAACAAGAGGGACTTTATCGATTACTATTTAGGAGAGATCCAGAGGACTACCGATACACTATCTAGCTTTTATGGAGCTATCGGAGGTAATTAAAAAACCAACTCTGGCAATTTTCAAACTGTAAACCAATTCTACCTTATCCATTCCTAAATATTTCAGAACATTCCCTGTTGGTGACCCTTTTGGACCTTTTTATGGCGGGTGCAGATACAACTAGTACCACGCTATATTGGTAATAAGAACGACAATTAAACCCTGTCATCTATCCCACAGAGCTTATTAATTCCTTTTTTATATTACAGGGCTTTCCTGTACATGGTTTTGTATAAAAACGTCCAGGTCAAAGTTCAGGATGAAATCGATTCGGTTCTGGAAGGAATGCCTCCCGCACTGGAGCATAGAAAAAGGTACAAGTGCCCATTTAAACCCTTCTTATTCGTATAAGTCAAGGTAGCGCTTCCTAATGTCTTCAAAACTAAATTTTGATATTTAATTTTAACAAGGATGCCATATACTGAAGCAACAATTAAGGAAATTCTGCGGAAATCTTCCTTAGTTCCCCTGGGCCTGTTTCATAGTACAACCGAGAATACAAGTAAGCAAAGCAAAGTACCAAAATGAACATGGAAAATCTAGAAATATTTGAAATCCCAGGAATAAGATAAAACTGTCGCCAATTTTGCATGCAGAGTTATTCGGATACGACATACCAAAGGACACTGTGATAATATCCAACCTCCACAACTGTCACAATAACCGAAGATATTGGATGGACCCTGAGAACTTTCGGCCTGAACGGTTTATCGGTGAAAATCATGCTCCCATTAAATACGAATCATTCATGCCTTTCTCTACCGGTAAGTGCCTTACACTTTATAATACCAATTGTTTTTTAATGACCATTGAAAGGAAAAACCTAACCGGCTTTTTAAAATAATCTAGGAAAACGAGTCTGCCCAGGCGAGTCCCTTGCAAGGGATGAATTGTTTCTTTTCTTTGTTGGATTACTACAGCACTTTACCTTCACAATCAACCCTACAAAGGGCCAACCTTCAGAGAGGCCAAAGATTGGGATTGTGCTAAGCCCTCAGCCATATACGGTTATTGCTACAGAAAGGAACTAAAAAAGGCCTCTTAAGGTCCCTCACTTATTACTTTTCAGAAGTAAAAGTACATTGTAAAGAAAATATACTTGTAAAAACTTGATCTATATAATTAGTAAGGTGAAGGTCTACAATGTAAAGTTTGAAAATAGGCAGGGATTAATAATATAATATGTAAAGTATCAAAAATAACCAGGATTTGATGAATTTGTAAATAGGAATTAATTAACTAACAATTTTTCAATAGTTATCAATCCAAAAATAACCATAATTTGATAAATTTGTAAATAGGAATTAACTGACTAACAATTTTTTCAATAGTTATCGATCCAAAAATAACCATGATTTCACGGATTTGTAAATAGGAATTAATTAACTAACAATTTTTTCAATAGTGGTCAATCCATAGGTAAACTAATATAATGTTAAATGGCTTACTTTCACCATCCTTATTTCCCTCACTCTTCCTCGAATATAGCTGCTTCTGCTTCCTTCCAATGATAAGCGGCGCACTCGCTGCGGTTCCAAATTGCAGATCTTTTTGTGCGCTGAACAAAGCCTCATGCTGACGACTATGATAAGCTGAGGCTAGGGGACGGACAGGATGATGATGATACCAGCTACTAAAAGCAGTCGTCGCTCGAGGGGCAACAGCAGTTGCTGTGAATTTCATCGTACGGGACGCCATTCTGACATTCGGTGATTAGCTCTTTCTCTTCTTTCATGACCTTTATTTCTTCCCAACTCCCCAAATGTCTTTCCTAAACAAACTTAACTAATACTCATTTCCTAGCTGCCGACTCAATTGCATAACACAAGTAAGTTAACTGACTTAACATAAATAATCCCATCAAGGATTGTAAATTCTCAGGTTTATAGTTTATATGAAAAACTCTTATTTGTAATACTAACTGGACATTTCTTTGGCACTTGTAGATAGCCCTCAGGACATAACACTTACAAACCTTATGTACTAAGCTTATTGTTCAACTAGCTAAAAATCTACCTTGGAATAATTAATCTCTGCAACTTTGATCTTCCTTTCTCTTCCTTTCTCTCCCTTCACGCTTCAACTAGCCTAAACCATGTATATAATGAATTATCTGTAATCACAATTAAACACTAAATCATCTCATGTTTCATGTAGCTTACACATGTCTGTAAAAATCATTAATAAAAAGTCTACCATCTATCTCAAAAAATCTCAGAAATTAACTAAATCCACTTTATTTACTTCCTCAACCTAAAACCAGTTTACTTGGGAATCATTGACCTCCAAACCAAAATCTGCAAAACTCAACTTTTGGATTAGATTGCGAAAGAAAAAGTTCCGCAAAAAAATCATGCGGCGCTTCATATCTCATCTTGGAATGTTTCTGTCTCCTTTCAGCTGATCCATGAATAGTGGAATGGTTAGTTCTGCTTCTTAAACCCATGTGCTTCCCCTCCCATACTCATGGTCTCTATCTACCTATGCATCCCCACTCATGTACAGCTGCACATCAAGGCATATCTCACAACGTTAAACTAAAGTATGGATAGCATACTGGCATGATGGTGACGGCGTATCCATTGAAGGGATAGGCTTCATTGCAAATTGGATGATGATGACTGGACACTGGATGGATTGTTCAAAGCTTGAGAGTGGAGATCAGTTGTTGAGGACCAATGACTTCAATAACGGTTTGTGAAGGCGGCGTGGTGACGACGACAACAGTTAGACAGCAGTTGTTACTTTTTAAAAGAATTGGATTGTTGAGAATTGCTCATTTTATTGTTAAATGTTAGGGAGAAGTTAAAGTGCTGAAAGAAATCCTTTTCAAAGTTGAAAAAGGAGGAGGTGGACAGTGGAGTTGACAAGGTGGAGTGAATGTTAACTCCTGCTGTCTAATAGAACCCTTCCCGTGTTGTTACTGTTACCCGGTGTCACTGGTCAAAATGTGGTTCCTATTTGTATTAAGTTATGTAGCTATAGTTTTCCAGTTCTGCTTCATCTCTTTGGCTGTTGCCTCTGGACTGTATTATTTGGCAGAGGTCATCGAAGAATTTGCCTCGACAGCGGCTAAAGTCATCAAAGTGATAATATTGGTAATAATAAAATTGATCAATTATATATAAAGTACTAATTACATGCATAGACAGAATCGACACATTTACTGAAACAAGTTATGATATCTGATGCTCTCTCTTTGAAATGTTAGATTGTTCTGGGAATCTATTTTGGATTCCTTCTGTTCGAGGACTTCCCCCTACTGATGAGCATCACCGGCCTTTTAACTCAATTCGCTCATTTGTATATGATGAAGACCTTCCCGTATTTTGTAGTTTCATCACCAGCGTTCATCCTGACCATTGCCTTTCTAATTGTGAATCATTACTTGGCTTTCACCTACTTTAGCAGTAATTTCTATCCATTCATTGAGGTAAAAATCCCATTTTAAGTTTTTGAATTATTTAGTTCACTTTACAAATATTATCTTGTGCTATTTAAAGATAATTTTTTTTTAAATCGTTGCATGTTTTTATATATTTGCAGGTAATGGCTTACTTCACTCTGTGCCTCTGGTTAGTACCGTTCGCTTTCTTCGTCTCCCTCTCTGCAAATGATCTCGTACTCCCCACGCAGTTGGACAGACCCTCATTTACTGGGGACGACAATGATGTAGTCAGCAATTACTTTCGACGTAAAGGGAAGAAATATGGGTTGCTAACGGTCTTGAATGCAGCCATCGGGATGGTGGTGCCACAAAAGTCAAAGAAGGCATTTTGATACAACATGTTATCAGAATATCCGAGCTTTCTTCATATACTGACCTGTTATACTTGACTTATGATTCTAAAGATTAAATATTCGCAGTACTCAACTTATTTATTTCACCAATTTGGTTTCTTCATCAAATGTATAGTGTATAGTGATTTTTATAAAAAAAAAGCAAGCAAGCAATGATGAGTCCCAAAGTAAATTATAACTTCATGTATTATATATTTTCTTAGAGTTGTTGTAATATTTGCAGCGTAAATAGCGTCTTGGCCTAACCTATCATGTACCTATGCAATGTTGTAACGAAATCAAATGATCTAAAATATGTGTTTCATAGCATTATCTATGTTTTACTTGTTGTAGTTGTGGATTGTTAATTAATTAATAAAAAACATGCTGACAATAATCTATGGAAAAGTTTTATGTATTTTGTTTTCACGAAATGAGTTACCGCATGTAGTGTTAGTAGAAACGGAAAGTTATAGGTTTGCATGTTAGATATTTATTATTATATACTTAAAGCTTTGTTGTGTTACAAATAGCTAACAAAATTCCATATCCGAATTATTCTTAATATTACAAGGAAAATAAATGTCAGCTCAATCCACAGTAAATAATTTGAGATTACTAACGTTCCCACATTTTACACTCAAGAGTAAATATTTAATAATAGTTACAACAGAAATTATAATAAATACAGCTATTGCCTTCATTTAATACATAACGATAACAGAGCAGAAAAATACATATTATTGTACGGTACGTTAGACAGATAATAAATAATATAAATATGAAACTGAAAAATTTCGGGAATTATAATAATGAAATTTTAAGGCCATATACTAAGAAAAGCAATCGATTATTATCAGGTAACGTTGATGATTTACGAAGTATATTTTAAATATCGCTCGAAAAACTGCATTTCACGAATTCTACTGGGAAGTTTGTGGTAATTCCCGAAGCTGCTTCAAAATAGTTTCATGGAGCTTCTTCTTATCACGCTCGTCCTTTTTCAACACGGATAAAATTTTCTTTTTGTCACGATCAGCTTCACGAATCCTATAAAACCATGTACATCATAAAAATCAAAGAGGCCCAAGTTAAAACAAAAAACATAAAAATGGTCAAGTTTGCAATTTGCATCCTTACTTTTCAAGTAGTTTGATGGCGGACTGTGGGGTCACACGCGGATATTTTGATGTCCTCTCGCCAAAGTCGTGAAAGTAGGCAGAGAAATCACACTGGTTGAATAAGTCTAGGAGTTGTCGCACATCAGCAAAACACTCCAGTAGAAGGGCTGCGTCTAAACCTTTAACAGGTTCTGACTGTGCAAATTCTAAACGATTTACGAAGGAAGCGATTTTAATTTCATTGGAATTTATATAAAATATTTATTTTACAAAATTCCAAAAGTGTTGCAGTATGCTATTCTTACGTTCACATTGAATCAAATCCAAGTCCAGTTGTTTTAAGGCCCCGAGAGAAATTTGCTTTACTTCATCCTCCAACATGATATTCAACAACTTTTTATTGATATGCTGACAAGCAGCTACACAGGCAGTTCTTGCTACTTTGATCTGGAAAAATATGAATGCATATTTTTCGATTAATTTGAGTCAATTTTCTGTTGTAAATGCAGTTCTCTATTATGTTTACATTTAGTGTGAAAGCATACAGGCAAGTTTGTGAAGGCAAGAAATATTGATTGGAGAAATCCAACCAAATCTATAATATAGTCAGAGGCTCGTCCTTGTGGTTCATTCAACGTCCAATCATAATTTGCTAAATCAAATGTTTCATCTATTTTTGCTTTTAGCCGTTCGTATATTTGTTCCTCTGCTTCCGCTCTAGCATCCTTAAACATAGATTTGCCTTGGAGTTCAGCTTTGTGTGAAATGTCTTTGACAGACCCCCTGGATTTAAAAAATTTAAAGTATTTAGTTTTCAATTACAAAATAACTTTCACAAGCACATTTTTAAAAAAGTAGAATATGATCAAAGGAAAGTTACCCAGTAATGCTCGAAATAAATTCTTCTAAATACGTGTTTGTATGTTCTAAATAGTTTGTATTGATCGTGATTTGAATGAGTTGCAGTAGACCCACTGATTGCTTCTGTATCAGAGTCGTAAGACACCCACTTAGAGTTCGCGTCAAAAGTTGATTTGTGGATTTTCGCATCATATCATCAACTTCGGTCTGGCTTAAATTAAGTTCTTCTGTGTACTTTAGGGATGCATGCACGAAATCTTTAACTTGTTGGTAAACTTTAGGCACCATGGACGAAAAGGGAAACTTCCGAGGGTATGGACTAGTTTCCAACACAGGTTCTCGATACGGGAATGTTTCGAATATGTCTATGTATTCTTCCTCGTTAGAAACCTATAAATGAAAAACAATTCAATTTATACGTGTCATTTGATTTAATCCTGCCTATTAACATTTTGTAACTGAGATATATCAGATATATCATGAAATGTATTGATCAATATTGCTATGACATTTACCTGAAGTGGATGGTATGTGTCTTCGTCAAAAATTTCGCGAAAAGCGTGAACACATTTTTGCATAAGAACATCTGTGTAATGCTCTCGAATTTCTTGAAGCGTGACAAATAGCTGAGAAATGTTATATCCGTAACTCTGTTCCAAATAAAAAAAATACTCATCATATAATCACCACCTAATGACTGAAAATATCGCACAACTGTGAAAATATTGTTTTTTATAAATTGCTATCTTACGGCCAGTGTATTGCAAAAGAGCATTATCTCGTTCTTTATCTGAAGGATTAACTCAGCGTCGGTACAATATGACTATAAGGAATTAAATATTATTAAAACGCATTAGTACAGCTTTCAATACAATGGTGATTCAAGAGTACTTTAAATACAATAATAATATGCAATTTTACTTTAAGACTTACAGCATGTGTCATCAGGGCATCGGCAATAACGGGAACTGAATTGCTCCACATTTCTTCGAGGATAGTTTGACTGACCAATCCATTGGTTGTGTATAACAGGTGATTCTCAATTACAAAAAATCCAACTATTGCATGGAAGTAATTCCTGTAGCCTTGAAGATTTTCGTACTAGAAAAGAAATAATTAAGTATGCGTCACATATCTACTCGAAAATGACAAGACCAAAGTCAAAGATGATCCTCATCTGCAAATTCATTATCCTCCTCACCATATTGGAAATTGGCTGCAAAACTAAGCTTGATTGCTCACGCCGTTGCTTTCTATAATAATTCTCAAAGGTTTGCTTGTCCCCAAGAACAGTAAAGATATGCAAGCAGCGGTATAAAGGAGAGAAATCGACCAAATCTTGAGCACTCAATCCTTCCTCGTCGTCAAGGGCACTCGTATCATTAGTGGCTTCATCTGAAAATGGGTTTGGTGGAGCTATGGTAACTGCAGTCTTTTTCTTTTTCCCAGGTGCAGAATGATCCAGGTCAAGTTGTTCTAATGTCTATTTACATAAAATCATCAATGAAAATACCATACATATATTTTGCATGTAAATTGGACGGATGGCTTAACAACATTTAGCTTGAAGCTGTATACATTGTATGTCTTACATGTCTCATTGCAACCTCTCCAATTCTACTTGAATGCTTCCGAACATTCTCCAGAAAATCCTTTAGCTCAGACATACTTGAGTCTTGTATTTGTTGACGAAACCTACAAAGGATAATTATAAACAGGTTAATAAAACTTCAATTCGGACTAATCACATTTTCAAAGTAAACGCAATATCTTCTCTTGTATTTGTCGTCTTACTTTGGTATATTTTCACGGAAGTAATTTGCAAACCGGTAACGAGATACTTGAGGAAGAAATGTATGTTCCAGCTGTTCAAGAGATTTTAAAGCTGGATAGTACCTATAATTAATGAAATAAAATATTCATTTTAATTATACTTGGAATAACTTGATTCAGTGTCAATGAAGCAAACTTAATGTAAAGTTACATGCGACTTTAGTTTTAATGTAATTTACCGTTTTTGAGCAAGCTGCTCCTTCAGCTTTTGATACATCTTAAATACAGGAAGACAAATTTCTAGTTGCTCAATTGTCGAGATAATATTGCTCTCAATACGCCTTGCCTTTGCCACATCTTCTCCCCTCTGCAACACGTTTGCTATTTCCAACTGCATTTCCTTGTCCATTGACGATATCCTCCCCTGAAATATTACATTAAATTAAAATGTCTTCATTATATTTTAATATCCGCCAACAATCAACGTGCATGTATACTCCCACCAATATCACTACTAATCACATGCCATTACGATGTTGGATCTAGTCTCCTCCATACCTTAAGATCTGACGCTTCCGAACGAACATTTTGAAGTTCCAGAATTGAGTCTATGAAGCCTTGATAGTGGGCATTACACAACTTTTCGATATCCCTATCATGACCCCGAATTCTCTGCTCCAGGTGCTCCAAAAACTTTTGATCCCTCCCATCCTCGATTATCGACCTAAAATGAACAAGATAAATGTTCCATTAACACCAATCTCACCTCCTCATGACTCAACAATTGTTGCTCATTGTGAAGCACTAACCTGAACGTAGGTCCCCAATATGTGTCCAACGCCTCGATATCTTGAGCCAACTGTTCGAAATTCTGCCATTCCGTGGGCCCACTGGAAGTGGGATTCTCCCTGGAGGACATTATTGTCAGTTAAATACTTATCGGAACTACTCCCCGTACACTGCAACCGCCTACTGATTAACTTAATGTAACTACTTAATCTTAAATACTGAACTCATTTCTCCACTCAACACTCAATGACAGCCCCTTCAAACCCTCACTTCAACTTTGTCATCTCTTATCTCCCATCAATGAAATGACCCAACATCCATCATCACCTTAATCACAATTAGGTACATCATAACTATATTTTAACTCTAAAAAGCATGTCACGTTTACTCCCCCTTTAACTTTTTTGGCAAGGTTAAACTTACAACTAAATGATTTTTAAGGCAACAAACTCAAGGGGTTACGCAACGCTGATGTAATATTAGTAAATTAGTTAGCTTAACTATAGTTAATTATTATTAATGTACTAACACCGCTCCCTAATAATGATGTTGTATGATGTATTGAACAGCTGCAGTGAAGAACAATCGGGGACTACATCGGAAAGTCAACTTCCTCCGAGATCACAGCCAATTCAAATTTCCCACCCTTCAACAATCCAGCTTAAAAAAAACAGGATGAACACCCACAACTTTACTTGCTCTTTCAATTGTTCAGGGTGGAGGTGGACGCTTGAACAAAGTCAACCTTCTGATTTTGGTATGGAATGAATTCAATCGGTCAATCATATCATGAGTTTTTCAAGCATGTTATACTGTATAAAGTGTTTAAGATGGATTACTCTTTAATCTTGGATTAAAATAACTGAGATTTTAGTTTTGCTGAATTAATTTTGCATAAAGTATTGTTTTATTTATTGAAATATCGAGTAGAAAATGAAAACTAATGGCTAGAAGCTTGTAACAAAATCGTAATTAGATTTGGCTTAATAGTGATAGTTAATGAGCTAATGTATCTTAAGATCACTGATATGACATTTATGTACCATTAAGTAAGTACTTTTTATATCTATCAGTTTGTAGTTGACATTAAGAATTTCGATAGATGAACAAGTTTTATTTAAAACGTGACTTTTTTTATCTTAATGTCCATAATATCTTAATTGAAACATTTTTGTTTTGCACTGACAAAAGTTTGCAGAAGAGAGTTGTACGCACATTGTATGATTTCTTGATTCATTAAAAGTATTTGTATTTGTATGTATATTACATAATTAAGGCAATTATAAAGTACCAGATTGTATAAATAAGCTTATAACTTTGAACAGTTATTCTGTAAGTGGACCTTCTATTAAAGTCGTTGAGTTTGTCACATACGTAAGTACATTAAAAATTGATATAAGTAAGAATATTTCCCTTAATAATTTTCAATTTGGTAGATCCCATATAGTAGGGGCATAATAATTGTCAGTTCGTTGTTTTGGTTTAAAAAGTAAGAAGTTAAGCAGAACTTTAAGACAATGATTTCTCGAGTTCTTCTTCGTCATTTCCATTGGCATTTTCCATTTCCACTTGGGCGTCGTATTCCTTCCTATGAAACATTGAGCAACAAAAATAAGTTAGTCGAAATGACTTGGAATAACTTTCCTCCTGGACCTGCACCCAGAAATGAGATCGCTTCGCTGTAATTTACTAAGTTTTTCATCTGCTTACGTTCCGAATCGCTCCCCATCCTCCATGGTGTCCGGAAGACGTCTATTAAATGTTTCTGGGATTAGCAAGGACAACAAGCCTGAGATCAAGGAGGCCGCACCAAATATAAGCAGTGGTAATGGTTTCCACAAGTCACCCTATCAATATGAACAGTTAAAGAATACATAACAATATTCGCAATTTTTGAGTATACTTGTCCACTGTTAAGATATGTAAATATGAGTGTCTTACCAGCAACAGAAGATTGTTTGCCACGATTCCTCCAACCCTAGCAAACATAGAACTCGCTCCAACCCCAGAATTACGGACAACCGTTGGGAAACTCTCAGCAGAAAATATGTAAATTACCCCGTAGGAGGCAGTGATACACATTTTACCAATCATGGCGAAAGTAATGAGAAGGCCATTCAACTCTGTGGAAAAGTGTAAATAGTTATCATTTATATTTAATACCGCGAACCCAGATTGATATGTAATATATCATTTATTATAATTGCCGTGTATTTACCTTCCGGGATAATAGCACAAGCAGACATGAAGATCCCCCCCGCCAGCATGCAGCCGCAAAGAACAATTTTTCGCCCAAATCTGCCCAAACTGAACAGGAGAAATAGATACGCTGGAACTTCAACAGCTCCGGCAATTGCAAAATTGATATAGTCATTCCCTCCAAGATTCGAAGTGTTTAGTGAAAGTCCGTAGTAAACTCCACTGTTGACAAACCAGCAGAAAAATATGTTGATGCTGCGGAACGCCATCCTCTTCGAACGAAAAAGGTCAATTACACTTGCGGAGCCCTTTGATTTCGAGTCCTCAGAGAGACTCTCCAACATCTCTTCTGGCAAACTTGCCTTGTTTTCCTTTGCAACCTCGCGTAGAATTGCCTTTGCTTCTTCCTTTCGACCACGGGCAAGTAGCCATCTAACCGATTCCGGAAGGAACCTTATCATTTGGAAACAGAATTTTAGGATTATTCTCATAGTCAGTTTTATTATGTATTTGTAGACTTGCAGCTTACCAGTAATAGCTGAGGAATACTAAACCCGGTACAGACAATGCTATTTGAAGCATCTTCCAGTCACTGATTAGGTATGCCATTATTGCTGTGACTAAGTATCCAGTGGTAAAGAACAGTTGGCAGACTACACCCACAAATGTTCTTTTGGAAGGGCCAACCATTTCCATTGCTGTCATTTACAGGATTACAATTGCCGTTCTTAGTTTTATAATTTCAATCTAATCCAAATAATGATACAAGCATATCGAAACCCAATCAAAAACAAACTTACCTATTACAAAGCCCACCAAAAATATACCAGAAGTACTTGAGCCAACGATCATTCTCGCAAGGATGAATGTCCAATAGTCTGGGGCGATTCCGGCCAATATTCCAAAGACAACCTGAAGGACAAGTGACAGGAAGAAAATGGGTCGCCTTCCAAAACGATCCGACAGGTCTCCAAAGATAATGGAACCAAGCAGGATCCCAATCATGAACACTGTTTGAGCTTGTGTGTAGAGGAAGTCGCGGTCGCACAGCAAATTGTACTATAAAAGCACAACAAAATTTCGGATTATCCCAAATGAGCTTATCAACATTCATAATAATCTGAATCTGAATATGTTGGATGGTTAAATGAAAGCCTTACGTCAATCCGCGCACTACTTTGGTACTTGGAATAATCAAAGACGTATTTGTCATCGCACCCTGTTTTCTTATCGGATGGTATTCCACCAAGGAAATAGTTCGGATCTTCAAAGTCGACAATGAGCCGGTCACAGGAAACAGGTTTTCCATCCTTCATGGGAAACGTCATATTAAATGGAATCTCATTTGGTAGCTTGTCATACACTGCCGCGTTCGTCTCAATAGGAAGCTGACATCTAGGATTGTAATTTCAAATGCAATTAAATTAATATAAAATCCGTTCCCGACTTATGTGATATAGATAACTCACCTGTGGTCTAATTTTGCTCCAAGGAACACCCACGCCAACTTGTGCATGGCACAACATATCGCTGGCAAACATAGTAGCAGGTACACCCGCTTCTGATACCTTCCAAAATCCCCGATTATCGGGAACAAGCTGTCAACCCTCATGATGTCGTCTTCGTCCTCCTCGGTTTTCCTGGCTCTTTGAGATTTCCTATGTTTCAGACCCTCACTGTCACTGTGTTTGGAAGACGCTGGATTAGTCTGTCCAAAGAGAGAAGGATCAGGGTTAAGATTGTTGTCTTTTCGAGAGGTTGATGACAATGATGCTCTGTGAGCAATGGTTCCATCCTCGTCTCCATCTGTCTTCTTCTCCTCATTCTTGTTAATCACATCGATTTTGCTGAACATCTCAGCATTTTTATTGCTGTCATTGCTTGGAGTTGGAAGTGTCATCGTTATCGTAGTTTCTATTCAGCTTTCACACATTTGCAGACTAATAACATGCACATGAAAGTTCTAATCGTGGGTTATATTTTTTACGGCTATATCTGTACGACACTTTTATATAAGTATGAATGAACTATTTATAAATTGCGAATTTTATTTTTCAACTATTAATCACATTCCATGTTCATGCTAAAGCACTTATTTGCCTAATTTATCTGGACATTCTATACCTATCTTTTGCTGATGAATAAAATATTTCATAAAAATAAATAAAGCATGCATTAAAATTGCATTAAGTGTCTTCCGCCTTCTATGACAACGTCCATGTTTCACATTCCTATACAAATGGTATACTGTCCAAAATATTACAACCGTAAAGGTCACTGCATTTTTTTTCAGTTGCGTTCCCAGGAAAATTGAAATTAACGGGCTTGTGGAAAATTAAAGTGTCCAACAAAGGCGGTAGCAGTGTCAATGCCTGAAGAGGTGACCTTTCAGCAGATCCCTAAATGAAACGTCTGCTGATTATGATTGATTAATGCTGCACTGCACATGAGCTGGTACGTAAACGAGAAATACGAGACAGAGCCTTCACTGTAGCAAAAGTCTTTGTTCCTCTATCGAGTCAATCTATATACAAAAAACAGCACTTCCAGCTCTACGCCCCAACACCAAAATAAGTATGGGAAGCGCAAGCAGTAGCCTAATTTGCAATTTTTCAAGCAATTAATATCCAATAATCTCAAAGGGATGAACAAGTTAACTGTTAAAACGTAAAAACATAAATACTTATCCAGCTTGCGAATTCAATGATCTATACAATCTTCAACGGTCAACGGTTCACTGGAGATTGTGAAGGATAACGACTGGATAATCTATTGTGCTCTATGGCTTTTAATGATATGCCTAATGTGCATCCACATCATTTGCGAATTCATAATTTATGAAAGTAATCAATCACAGATAGACTCAAACAAGGCAACGGCAGCGTTGAGCTATTAAATACGTTGTTCCAAGTCAATATTTTAAAGTTGCCTGTCTCTGCTTTATTATCCTGTCATCATCAACAACAACCTCTTTTGCATTAATGGAAGCATGTCCTTCAATTATCTGTCAATGACGAACAAATCCCTCTCTGCTAATCCCCTTGTGTGAGGGCGGACAAGAAATATTGGAACTTTGTGTAGGAATGCCAGCCAACCAAGAATCCCATTGTTATCATCATGAAAATTGTCAATCATTATTATACAATGTCATGAGGGTTGTAAGCGTTCTAATTCGTGAGGATTCAGATTAGGATGATAAAATCAGGATAAAGTGTGTGACTTTGCATTTTAATTTTTAAAAAAATTGACAACATGAAGAGATTATTTGCACATGGAAATAAAACGAGTCCTTCTTTCTTCATATTATCTTGTCACTTTGCTCCGAATTCTCTGAAGTGATATCGATATCCTACTGATATATGATCCAATCATCATGTCCCGTTTGATGAAAAAAAATGTATTGAAAACAAAGCATCTTTTGTAAAATTCATGGGAACGCAGCTCATTGAGTTTGATTATATTAACTGCTGATTTGCTAATCCGCAAAGGGTAAATATATGCTATGCACTATAGCTGCAGTGCATTCTCCGCAGTTAATAACTTTTTAAATATTTAATTAATTAATATTTGCTACTAATATTAACCATTATTATTTAGGACAGGTTTTTATACGAAACGAGCCATTTTTTATTCTGCAATAATACGTTTGTCTATTATAAATATTAAAATATGCAATTTTCTATGTTGACACAATCGTCAAAATGGCTGAAAATAGTAGTTGCATTCCGTCCATGGATTTATACAGTGCACATGTCGTATTGAACCTTGATCTTATTTATAATCATTTAAGGCTTTAAGGAATGGATTTATATCTATGTACTTCTACGTTATGCAGGATGCATAATGGGCAGTCAGGAATGTACAGATTTTCCTTAAAGTAATACCAGTAAAAAGTGAATGAATGATGAATGCCTCGTTCATGTCATTGCAAATCTGTAACATGCTTATTCTGATTGCTCCTCAAAATGCTAATGCTCTATAAAATATTTATAAGACTTTCCAGTGCGTTTATAACGAACAACAAATATGACTGACCCAACCTGCATAATGGAAGTTTGAGGACACTATTTATTCGCAGAATGCATTAAAAAAGGCAATGTATTCATGGAAAAACCCAAATCCAACTATAATGAGGCATCTCTGCATTATTCAGTACTGGTAGATACATCACAAACGTTAGCAATTCAAACGTTATTAAAAATGAACAACAGTCATTAAGTTCGTCTCATCTTGATCTCTCAAAATAGCATAGTTTACCTAAATGTCAACATAGGTAAATACATGACTTATATAACGCCATGCTGGCGCCTCACTATGAATACCCACGCTTAAGAATACAAAAGTATATTATTTAAGTGAAAACTTGATTTTTGTTGCCGTTCCATCTCATATTTTTGAATGGAGGAGAAGAACAAGACTATATACATCATTGCTTCCAATTCCAAATTCCAATCGTAATAAATTACCTTACCTATAAATAAAAATCCTTCAATCCAAAAAACTTTTCCATTATCGGATTCACAAAATTACCAAAATTACTATACATACGTACATTTCCTTTCAATGACTTGAGGAAGTGGAAACTTACATGAAATTTTCCTGTCCAAAATAATACAGTCCACTTCTTTCCTTTTCCCCTTTCTTGGCCACTGCTAAACTAATGAAAAAACCGCACATAAGACACTTCATAAACAGCTCATAGCACATCCCCTTCACAACACAATGCAATCACTCTCCAGTCTCCATAGAAGGTCCCATTTATTATTCACTTTGTTGTGAACGTGACTACTTGTTATAAGTTGTCGGCAGCTTGCATCGGGAATAAGACTTTTTTATGATGAATGCACCTGTTCCGTCACACTTTCTAAAAAACCGATTATCATTTAATAATGCGTAGGAAAGACACGACAGAGACGACTGATGGGACAATAGGGAATGACTTTTTAATCCAACCTGTTGCTGGCAAGTAGCCAAACCGGGTCAAGATGAAGAATTTAAATGACCTCCAAAGCTGTCTGAAGAATGTTAATTAATTTATGATATTTATATTCTTAAATGAATTGTTCTTATTTATTGTTTATTGATTGTGCGTGTCTTTAGCTATGGATTACTTGCTATTCTGTAAAAAATTAATTCAGGTTTCAACTAATAGCTCAAATGTCATTAAATCTGTGTATGTTAGTATGAGCTGTTGTAATCAATTTCACAATATGGTTTTGATTAGCTCACTCATACCTTTTAAATGAATCCTACGCTCTAAATACTTTTGCACACTGCAGTACCCGGAACGGAGAAAAGGAATGCGTGTTAGTGTTGATGGAAAAGTCAAACAGGAATCGGTCTTTCATTCTTTGGTAATGGCTAGGTTTCTACATTGCGATATGGTAAAAAAGCCTCCGAACCCTAAAAAACTGATTCGTGAGAAAAACGAAGGCATGGGCTGACATACTCACATGAAATGAATATGTACATAAATAGCGTTATCTATATAGAATTAGTCTATTTGATGCAGTATTCTATAGATTCATTCATATGCATGAGTAAACGCCGACTCCACACTCGTTAAGAATTTGTCAACTTGATTCGCTGCTTGTTTTTCTTGTGCCACTTGGTACTTACGTATGACATATCGGGTTGTTAATGTCCATTTTTTTGTTAGTATATGAGCAAGTACAGAAAGCTTTTTCGACTTGTTGTTATATATAGCATGACATTAACCCTCTCACATCCTTAAGAATTCCATTAAAAGTTAGGTGGAGTCAAAAACCCTGCTAATTCCATCGTGGCCGTTTATGCTCCAGAACAACTTCAATTGGAAATTAACATTTGAGCTCTATTCAAGTAAGTAGTTTGATGTTTAGCCGGCCGAAAAGGGTAATTGTACGTATAAGCTTGTTATCATCGTATTAAAGAGTACACAGGAAGTACATGTATATTACTTTATGATTATATTTCACCATAGTTCATGCCATCGTCGTCGGTTTGTTTCGCTATAAATCGGTCGACCGAATAGCGAATGGAGAAAAAAGGCAAAGGCAAAGTAAGACGTAGGCCATCTCACCTTACTTTCCTGTCAAAAAAAAACTGGAGCTTGAACTTTGTTTCCAAAACTTTTTATGGAACTCATAGTCATGCGATGCAATGACTCGGAAAGATGAAATGAAAAAAAAATCCTTTGAATTTCCAAATCTTGAGTCATGTCACGAGCTGAAAAAAAAATAGAAAGCAGAATGGTAAACAGTAAAAGCACGAAGCCTACTCAACTCACTGACTGAAAGGAGCTACTAAGGTTGCTCTGGCAAAAAGTCAATAAAAGCGTGAGAAAAGCGAGAGTAGCAAAATTCTCAATGTAAAATGCAGCTTTCAAGCGATTTCTAAACGAAATTTTGGGGCAATGGGATTTAGTATAGATTATTTAATTGGAATGGAGTGTTGGAATATTGTCAGGATGTGTTAAAATGGGAAGAACAGACTTTGGATTTGTCTGATTCTGATATTATTAGTAACACTTTAATAAAGAATGCAGTGTATAGCAAAATGTAAACGACACGTCCGAATTCGTTAAAAAAACAGCTATTTTTGTTTAGACAAAATAAATAAATAAAATTGCCAAAAAATGTTGCTAAGTTATACGGTACAGTTCTCGACGCTGATTGATTACGATAGATATAGTCTTTCATAAATACTGTTTGTCCTGTTAAATAGTTATCAAATTACATCCAACCAAAACATAGTCCAGCATCTTTCAGTCGATGTCGACACGTGCTCATTTGCGCAAATACGTGGATCTTTTTATTAAATGTGTTGATAGCACTTTAATAGCATATACTTACTTTAGAGCCTCCTAAACATACACAAAAGATCTTTTCAACTATGCTTCAAAATGTAAACAAACGAAACTCGAACCGAATCGAATGTGCTCACTTCAGGTAACGCTTGAAACTAACGGGAATGACAGAGTTAAAGTGCAGCCAACTTTGAAACTTAAATTATTGGGTCGAAGGTCAACATCTGGGAAAATGACTATTGCTATCGTAATGAGCCAATGAGCGTTGAAAACGTACCAGCAAAAGATATCTCATCATTTATCTAGTAGCAGGTTTTAGATATGTTCCCTTGAATGTCCCAACCCAAGGGCACCCAATCTGACCCGACCTGTGATTTCCAATGCCAAATTTAACCATTCGTATTCATAACATGGCTCGTTGGTCTAGTGGTACGATGCGCGCTTCGGGTGCGCGAGATCCCGGGCGAGCCCTTTGTTTTTATCATATTTTTTTCAAAAATTAAATTAAGCTGCCGGGGTTACTTTTAAAAGTTTTTTATGTATTTACTATATTAATTAAATTTATTTAATCAAGATTTAAGCAACAAACAATACATGTTATTCTTGAATCTTATCTTCAAAACCGTACTAGAAAGGTGCTCAACCTCACAGTTTCTAATTTTTACTATTTTTAGGAGTAATTCTTGTTGAAATTGGCTATAGTTAGCGAATACCTATTCAAATTCGAACAAGGAGAAAACTCCTGTCTCTATCCAATACAAATATTCTAGTTTCCAACCCAATTTCAAGCATTCAACTTGAGTCAAAATGATCGAGTCAATATAAACTAATATAAAGGGCAATATGAGACTTCTCCCGGAACCCGACAAATCCCGCAACCGGAGCGAACGGATCACGTAATCCAGCTAAACCGTCTGGGTCTATCCAGCATTTCAGATTTTTGAATTGTTATATGATTTTCTTGATTTGTATTTTTCATGAACATCATTGGATCAATTTTGAAAAAAAAAAATATACGCTAGCCAGCTCAACAGCACATCCAGTTCGTGTGTGTGTGTTGTCTTGTCAAACTTGCTATGCCTAATTGAATGAGGCATATTAATTGCTTGTCAAAAGCTTAATAGTTAGTTAGTGATTTTCCTTGACGTCAGTGTAAATTGCATTGCTAAAAAATAACTTTGAATTATACTCATTTTCATTTTGCTTCGGACATTAGCCATACAAACATTCACAGAAAATAACATTAAATATTTAATATGCAATTTATATACGTAGCTATATAGAGTGAAGGCGAATAAAATACTTTAATTTGAAATGAAGCTGTTGTTGTTTTGCTGTTTTGGAATGAAATATTTCTCCTTTGGATCTCCTTCCAGTGGGCCATAAAAAGCTCTGTTATGCACGATGGACTGATGTCAAGCAGTCTGGTCTGAAAACTGGGAGCGGCAATGGAATCATGGTGACAACATCTATCTAACCAAAGCTCTAACCCCATACATTGCGCGCTTCTTATTTGTTCCTCAATATTTATACAAATACTTATATTTTGTACTGTACCTTATTTTTGTTACATTCTTACGAGAACTACATCATTTGGCGAAATTGACTCTTTGGTCATTCTATGTGATGAATTTACTAATTTTTCCCCATTATTCTTACTGTTCTTTGAAAAATACATGGAGAGAAAATAAATAAGCGTTCTGGAAACTCTTCGGTCTGGTTTATGAACCTTTGTCCCTCATGAATCATTCCCTTTATCATTTTACGTATATCTTTGATGTTTTTGTTTTGGATGGAAACCTAACGTAATAAATATTCATGTAAACAAATAAAACACATCAAAGCTTGCCTCCCTAGTTTTCAATAAAATTACAAAATGAGATGAGAAAGAGTTAACATTCCCCACAAATTACGTCAATCATAACCTTTGTTTTCTTCGCCCTGTCCCATAAAATCTCTCTCAAGATTTGCTGGAAGTACCTTACAAGAAATATCCTCCAATCCTCATAGACAAATTGAAAACTTATATAAGCAACGTTTCTCATGTCAACAATGCTTTCATTTTGGTTTTGGCTTCAGCAGATGCTAAAATCATACTTTCATCGTCGTTTGAAGACATTTGAATCTAATCAGAAAACAGGACTGAAATCAGCATTCAACATTACACCAGAAAAACAAGCACGCAGTGAAGGCGTGTCTGCAATGCTGTTACACTTGCTCGATTTGCTGGTGATAGCGATGATGACATCAATAACCCTTGAGCAAGTGTAAGCTGTTGTCTTCCTTTTAACTCTTTTATGACCAGCAACAAACTCAAAGCTATCAAAGGAAATATATCATCAATATCACATCATCTTTACAAACAATCCCGTTCCATCGCCAACCACAACTTGAAATGCTGCAGTTGTGAAGGTAGAATAGGTAGATTGCATAACATAAAGAATAACATAAGTACAAGTAATTTGTGCTATTACATAGTACTATATGCATTCCAAAATTCCATCAGTTCAATATGTCCTTCACCTCGTCATTTTCTTGTGACTTGTAACCCTCAGTTTCCTTCCAATAACTGTCCAACTACCACACCGGATAGGTGAGATCGTCCTTATCCATTTTATATGTTCTGAAGGCCATAATACAAAAGAGGTGTTTTGTCTTCAAATCAGCTACCTTATCCATTAATGATCATTTTGACTCATTATTATAATTTTTATGATGTCCATTGTTATTCCTACATTACTATATTATTTTGGTGCATTGCAATTACTCCTGCAGGGTTACAGTGCAAATTATGGAATCATGGGTTGGAGCCAATGTAATGATTTATTTTCATTCGCTTGCTACAAATAATATGGGACAACGTGATCATTTTCTCTTTCTCTACTAATTGCATAAATAATCTCAGGTAGTAAAATGTAAAATGAGTGAAGATTACATTAGCTGAGTTCACAGGGACGATGGGTTGCATCATTCGATTTCAAATTTTATGTTGTCTTGTAGTGTTGGAGGAACTTTGTTCCGTTGAGTACCTAATTGATACTGAAATGTATGCTTCTGATAAGCTGTATCTATTTTTTCAACAAATATTATTTACAAGAATAATTCATGTATAAAAATTCAACTACAATAAATAACACATATTCTAGGAACATGAAATCCTTCATAATATGTAGGCATACGTAGATTTGACGTAGTTTGAAAACTTGACTTGACCCACAGGAAAATCTGGTTTGCGTTTGTTTGCTTGCAAGTAAGCTTGCCAGTCAATCATATCGAGCAATGGACATATATGCAGTTGGTGCACCTGAATTACGTATTCCTGCTCAGAAGTGCAAGTGATTGAAAATCATGCATTGCCTTCGGAATGGATAACTTGAAGTACTGTACACCTGCCTGCGCTATTGTATTTTGCATTGTCTATTTGTGTTGTACTTTTCATACGAGTACCCATTCATGTAACGAGTGATCACTGATTACGATTAGAACCCAACGAATTTTATCCACCTTCGTCTAGTTAGCTTAGCTAAGTTAGTACTATAGCAGACATGTACCTACGCCAATTTTTTCGTCAACTTAAATTCCTACTTGCAAATAGCAATTTAATTGGACACAGGTGCATACAAGCAACTGGTGAAACAAACAAAAACATGCATGTGCATATAATATGCTCCTTCTTACATCTTACTTTCCTCCTCCTTTTCATACGCTAAATTGAAGATTTATCAAATAATGCGAATCGTTCGTTCGATGATAAATTTAGATTAATCGCAAATCATTATGAGCTGAGACAATCTGCAGCTACTTTAGGGGTGAAGTGAGAACTTAACAAGATAGAGGTTTGTCAATGGGCACACTATCAGATTGGGAATAAGAATCGACTTGGGACTCTACTATCCAATCCAAAATTATGTCACGCATATGTCGCTATTGCTTGGAGTAAAGACAAAACAACAAAAACCATTATCGGGGGCACAGTGGGATGAATCGCTATTCGTCAATCTTTGCAATTATAACGAATGTTTATAAAACGAATCCATCCATGAATGTACAAAGAACATATGCCATGCAAATAATTTCAAAGACTAAAATGAATGTAATTATCCTTGTCGATCGAATAGTGATCAACAACAAAAAATTAAAGTGAATCGTGTCAGGGATTGATTATTGCATGCTTTGGGGAATTGTTTTGTGCGTCACCGTCGGATTATTATTGTTATTACTTGACCATATACTCGATTTGCATTTTTCATAGAATTCATACAGTTGTAGTTTATGCACTTCTATGTGAAAAAAATAAACTCATCTCTTGAAAATTATTTGTGTTGTAGTTACAGCCGTATAGCTAATGGCTCTAATTTCTAACCTTAAGTAATGTTGTTGCTGTCCACTCTCTCAAGCCAATCTGAATGTAGTGACAAAACTTCATAATAACCCAACTGAACCACCACCACCATCATAATCAAATCCGCTTCGTTCCAGTTACAAAATCCTCTACCAAGCTGAATAACATGGACTTTCTGTATAGACGAGGCTACGTGGAACCAACTAAAAATGTTTTTCGTGGAATTTTAGTTGGAGACATCATAAAAGGTCGTTTATGACCATGTCATACATACTTTCATCCGTTTATCCAGCTTAGACTTGGGATTTTATCGTATTGTTAGGACTCCAATTTACAGGAACCCTCAAAAATATTTAGTCGAAACCGACAAATAAATCAAACCGAACCATACTTTATTTAAACAGAATGCTACGTTTTTATGCTTTTTTATGAATCCTGTGCTAAAGCAATTTTATCTCCAACCAAACAAGGCATGGGTACCCAACGCACCAATCAATAAATAACTTGCAATGTAATCGCGGCATTGAACCTTTCTATAGAAATTATAACTACGTAACAATTACCATCTTATAGCAATCTTTCACACTTTTCGTCAGCTTAGAGATCTGCACTTCCGTGTGTAGTCAATGTTGTCCTTAGATAATAGTTTGACTGCATTCATCTCTCCCTTGTGTTTACATACATAGCTATACCGATGAGATATGATATAACATATAACATCAATATCAATATCATTCATATACGGAACGTATTTACCATAAAAAAAAACAATGTATTTTTGATCTTTCACATCGAATCGATTCCAAGACTTCATATCAAAATCATGTGAATTCACAGCTTCCATCCATGATTCTGCCACGCCAAAGCAAAATGGTCTGGAGTGTGAACCATCAATCAATGCATTATGTACTTTGTTCATCTCTTAAAAAATCCTCTGTCTTCTACCGCTGAATGAACCCTATTAGTAATGCGTTAATATCCTTGCGTATTATGTCATTCCAATTACAAACTGCTCGTTTCCACATATTAGAGCAGCTCAACTTAGCATCATGTAGTGGTATAGTTGCATAATTTTCCAGTTATTTAGTCAAGTTGACGCAACTGTCATTAAGAGAAGGTAATTTTTGGATTAAACCAACCGAATTTTGTATTCGATTTTGTCCGTACCTGAAAACAAACTATAATACTAAGCGTCCCGTCCCCATCATATTTCATAGCTAACGCTTGGACAAACAAAAAATGCAGACACTGCGCATTACCAACGTTCATTCTTCTTCTCCGCTGTAGACAATTCTCGTAGTTTCACCAAGTTTGCTTCCTTATACCTATAAGGAAGGACAACCAACAACAAAATTCTTTCCAAGAATCTTTCATTGGTCATCCACTCAAACTACAAATATAATTATAGTGTATGAGCAACTTGAACAAGTGCAGTACCTACCTACCTATGCAATCACCAGCCTAACATCATATTTTCAACACAATGCAATCGATAAAGAGAGTTCTGGTCTGGTGATAAGCTCTGCTGTACAGTAAGTAAAAGGCCTTTAAAAAGCGCTACTGTACTAAGCCATTATAGCTAGATGAGCTCTACCATAGGGATATCATCGCATATAATAGAGGTGGCTAATCTCTAAGTTTTCTTTGCTTGTTCTTGCAAGCTTTTGTAACCGCTCGTATATACTCGCCCGAAGTTTTGGGGAAAACCGTTACTCGCGGGTAGCGGTAGGTAGCAACTATACCCACAGTCATAGTAACAATCAATTTTCGTTTAATAATTTGATCGCCAAAACTTAGTACTTAGTATTGAAAATAAAAAATGAAATTTCAAAAATTAATCGGAAAAAATCCTTTGTATAGATTCAAAGTAGATTTGGAAAAAAAGTTTCAATATGTTTGAATGTTCTGGTGCCTGATAAGATATCATCATTCATTTTTTAGAAAGGAAAGCCGCAACTTGCCAAAATCGGGTACCTAACTTGCACGTTACCCATACCCGTAGAAATTTTGTTTTTTGCCCGCTTGCCTGTAACCGCAACACAGCAAGCAATAGGGAAGTGAATGCAGATTCACGGTTAAAGCCGTTTGTTCCCACCTCTACCATGCCATAGTACCATACCACCTTAATGCATAGTTACACAACCACCACCATCTTACATATAAAACCAGTGTACAGTACCACCACCATGATGATCATCATCACCATCCCTTTTTCCTATTGCTTTTTTGCTACACACTCTAGCCCATTCAGTAGTCAACTTCATCTCGCAACTTCCTTTCCTTTTTTACCACCACGACACGAAAATAAGTGGGAATTGACCCAGGGTTCACCTCCCACCCAATAACCCCGCTGTGAATATGAATTTCGAGTTGATATGTTCAGCTCTTGCAAAAGGGTTTCGATAGTTTCGCCACAACTTCATTTTTCTCCCCTCCACACATTCAAAAAAATTATTTAAAAAATTCCATCATCTATAGTCATTTCAAAAAAATAAATCGTTTTTATCTCTTGTTCAGTATATTTTAATTGTTACAAAATCGTCTCACCATTTTTACCAAATATAGGGAAAGGAAAGGCCCTATATTAATCTACGACTATTGTTCAGCGGAGAAAGTTAATTGTAATAGTGGAAACAAAACAATAACTGTGCAGTAAAATGTACACGATTATTGCCACCTCTCAGAACTGTTCTGACACTGCATTCTCTATAGAGACCATTGCGATGTTCTCCTCATCGTTAACCTCCTCATTATTCTAAATTAAACTTCCAAAATTAAAGCTACTTTCTACAACTCTCTAACCAGGGGAGAAGACAACTCGATTGGACCTGATTCACACTGTTAAATTTACTGATTGTCTACGAAAAATTGATACACATCTTTCCATTTCTCACTCATCATCATTCATTCCTATACGACGGACGTTTTGGGACTACTTTTTTTGCTAGAAGGAACTAACAGTTTAACTACACTTTTGGTCCAAGTATACTAACTAAACTACAGTTAAGAAGTAACTTTCATCAGCACGCTATCACCTATTTATCTACCTTTGTGTTTGTTGGATTCGCAACTATTTTCAAGGTAATGTAATTTGAAATTTATTTGTATTAATTGGTCAGAATCAGTTGATTACACATTTTATCTTCGATTGTCTTGGAAACAAACAGTTTTGTTTTGACAAAAGATAACCTTGTGCTGCAAATTGAAAGTGAATTTTTTTGGGACTTGTTTAAAGTTGAGTCTTATCCTTTGTCCTTATCTTTATTGCTTGTTTACCATGTTTTTTTGTATTTCTGTCACTCTTCATATTTTCGAGGAAAAATACATGGTTTAGATTGGGCGGATATGTTGGGAAAAAAAGTGCGCATTTGAAAATGAATTAGTCAATTATATTATTTATGATGATTATGAATGATTGATGATGAATATGATGAGACCGACATCCCAAAAACATTGCTAGTTGCGGTAGCTTCAAACTAAATATAACCAGCTTTTAATCTAAAGCGGGTATCTGTTCATCAGTCGATTGGAAATTACGTCAATTGGTTAGCTCAAGTAGATACATTTTATTTTATAAGGATTCTCGAAATTTGGTTATCTTATAGCATGTTATATGGGATACGAATCAAATCATCATGAGTTATGTTAAATAACATAAAATTGAGTAGTTTTTTTTTTGCATATGTTAAATTGGGGCTAGTAATCTGGTGTTTGGAAGTGATATGTTCTTCACTCCGATCACCTATGTAAATCTCATTAAGTTAATTGGACTAAGCGTAAGGTGAACTTGACTAAGAAGGATAGCTAGTTGTTTGAACTAAAGTTCCAGTTCCAGAAGAGTTAGGTAGAATGCTTGGCGATACTTCTCAATGTCAAGACTTTGTCGCTTATCTTTAGCTAGTATTATAATGTGTACTGAGGATTAGGTTGCACTATTTTTGCAATGCAAAGTGCAATTTATGTAGCAGCGCCCTTTTCTATTTGATCTCATATTTGCTGGTATCAGTTTCCTCGTGGTATGGAACGTCATAATTAAGTACTGTGACTGTCAGTTGTGCAACCACCAGATGTAATTAAGCAAGACTATGCTGTGCTCTTCCAATACTAATTAATTTTTGGATTTATGTTGTCTAGGCTTTGAGAAATTACTGGTGTCCGGAGAGAAGACAACTTGGAGCAGATTCGTATACCGGTTCAGTAACGACGAGGAGTTTGAATCTACTTGCAGAATAGTTAAAAGGAAGACTAACGCAATTTCTCACGCTTTTACTACAGCACTGAACTAGCTCTATGTTTAATAGCTGTTAAATGACTTAGATAACAATAGCTTTGTTAGTAAAGCCCTAGCGATAAAACCACAGCGCTTCAGAACCACCAACATCATCATAATTTTTGGGAAGAAGGAAGTACCATAGCACGCTGTGCTATCAATGAACCAAAGGCTGTACTCGTCGAATGGACCTCGTCCCTCTCTTAAACTTATTATTTGTTCCGTTTTAAGATTTCCATCGCTTCCTAAACAGCCGACGCTCATGTCGCTGTCAGTAACTTTAAACAACAGTATTTCAAAGTAATCAACGTGCCATTTCACGAAAATACAAAAGCATTCCAGCAACAAGCCAGTCAAATCAAGCGTGTTATAGTTACAACGAATTACTTGAATGCGGGATCAACAGTTAAGGCGGACATCGAACTTGAATAGATTAGGTAAGGAAAGTGGCCTTCAGAAAAGGCAATTTAATTTATCTTGAATTCCCTCTCCGACATGCATGTGCGCAATCAATAACTACCTGCTCAGCATTATGTCTTAAAGGAAAGATCATTTGGCATTCTTCCATCAACCACTGACAGAATAGCGGATTTTTAGCATGACTATACTCAGGGCAAAAACAATAGAGCTAATCGAGCGTGATTAACTGTTGCATAAAAAATGTTTCATTGGCGAAAGCCCAACTTTCCCTGATCTTCCGTTTTCTGTCAGGATTTGGCGAAATATTTGACAAAGATCAGTTATATTTGTATCAGACTCGATAAAATTCCTAACTTTGTTTTTATCACGTATAAAATGTGAAACATCAGTATGGCTAATTATTCAATATAAAGAAGAAAAATTCGAGAAAGTGGTGCGACATTGCGCATTGCATTGTCTTGGTGATTCAATAGACATTAATGGCATTGTATTACGTAATACGTTATTGCATCCGCAGACACACAATAAGCATTATTGGATCTTTCGTAAATTTTACGATTTGACTGTCTAGTCGTCTTGATACAGCGCTGAATTTCGCTAACCTACCTACTAATGACATTGATTGAGTTCACACATTTTCCTTCAAAAACTTCCTCCAAGGAGAAAGAAATTGACGTAATGTCACGTGGCACACTAACGCAACGCAGCTAACGTTTCGGACAAGATGTTCAATAGTTTTTGGTGAATAGGCCTGAAACATTCATGAAATAAGAAACCTTCTGGAATGTCGGTTGAACATACAAAGGCCGCTATCTGAGTCTGAGCCTCTTTGTTTTAGCATTTTTTTTTGAATCAGTCAGACTAATTTTTTACCTCCGGTGTCTGGAAGGATATCATCAAAAAGCATATAGCTATATAAATCATAGCTATAGCTTACTATAAAATCACGTCTTTTACGACTTTCTCTCCAAAGTTAAGTGGGTAATTTAGAAGAATAATATCTATTCATCCTAAAAAATTATCGCTTTTTCTCACTGCTCAATCAAAAAGTAAAGTGAGATCAAGCACACACGCTCATATTACTGCATCAGGTTCGTTGCTACCATGAAGAAGTAAGTGGGGTGAACTTTCTCATTATTTCATTATATGCATATATAAGTATGCTCCATGCTCTTTGACTTGACACGGATGCCATCATCTATCTATCATGTTGAGCAGATTAAAAAAGATGTCATATATGAAGTTCTGATGTTATGGAACAAAAAGTTTGTGACTTCTTCAGTCATCGAGTTATTACAGTTTACATGCTCGACGTTACTCGTCATCTCCATCCAATCACCACAGCTAAAATCAATGCATATTTTTATAATATGCGATGTTCGCCACATAAGCCTGTTTCAAAGAAAATCTCATTTTTATTAACTTTGTGCCACCTCTGTAATCAATCCGCATACTCAACTTTATCAATACTATGAGTGGTTATCCAGTGGTTAACGTAGGGATGAAGAAATTAAGGTTGGTCTCCGTTATACTGTCGTCATCGTCTTTATATTTTTTTTACGCTGGTCAGCCATTTAGCTAACCATTACTACCAACTTGTGGAAATATCAGTGTGACCGCTCTGCTGATTAGTTAGTTGAGCATACATAGTTACTTTTTCTTTAGGAATGGTTGCTCCTATCGAGCTAGGCCATGCCATTATCGAGCCTCCAAAGTTCCTTTTATAGTTATCATCTTCTTCATGGGTTATGATATGATAGATGCTGGAGTATAAAGGTTAATAGCTAGAGGCCATGTAATATGCATAAGTTAACTTGGAAAGCTTAATCCTTAATGGTCTCGCCCATCATACTGAACCAATTATACCGACAGGAAGGATTTCGCTTTCAGTTTTAGATTTTGTAACATTATAACATTCCATTAGGCCTCGCAGTCATTTCAGTCCAGTAATGGGGTTCAGGTGCAGGTCATGAGACGTTGTGGTGATTACTATAGAAATTAAGTCGGGGAGGCTATACTTTTTTACGTGCCGGCTGCTAAACACGCATTTCCATCATAATGTCTGATTTCTGAAAAAAACGGAAGGCGAACTGCCACAGTTAATTGTGTAGTGCCAAATATTGCTTTCATGATTTTATAAAATTACGTGTAAAATACATATACGGAATGGGGACAGATGGAGCCAATGAGTTAGTTGTGTTTGTTGTTGAACCTAATTTTAATCTTGTGCTTTTATATTTACTTTCAGAACAACCGTTACAGTTATAACTACAGCATCATCAATTTTGAATTTGATAATGGATCCATCCGACCCAGGAGAGAAATGCTTGCCTGAAATGGGCTTGTCTGGTTGGATGAAGAGAACTATGGAGAGGTTGTAATTACGAACAACCATATTACCATTAACGCAAAAGAAAGCTCGTCTTTCTCTTTGTCACATCCAATCCAACCAACCCATTCTTTAATCCAATTACCAAAAATTCCAACAACATCACCACCATCACCATCTTTTGCTTTCTGTTTCAACACAATTATTTCTTTGTTGCTGTAAAACCCTTAAAAAATTCTTCCATTACACACCTACACCTTAGCTCCAATTCAAATCGTCCCTATTCAATTTACCGGATGTGACCTGTATGGGCGTTGGAATATAATATTATTTTTTTTTGACATCGTGCCTATGAACAAGGTTGCTCATGTTCTCTCCCTTTGCATGACATTGGTCTAGGTCATACGACCTCACGGATTTTTGCAACTCTCCCCCTGCTGACGGGTTCTTTCATCCTACTACTCTGCAGAAGGGGAACGGCGCGGGGATTGCTGGGAGAGGTATGATATGAAGCTTTTGTCAAGAATCTATTTTTTTATTAGTGCTTGTCCGTTTTACAGTCATGCATACAAGCAAGTAGGTAATCCGATATTAGGGTCAGCGTCAGACGTCATCATCTAGTCTTAATGATCTGATTCCGAGAAAGAAGCCTCATTGTAAATCATATCTTCCGGAAACTAATGTTTGAGGATTACATTTCAATTGATTATTTATTTAGTTTACAAAGAAACCACATTAAGAAAGGAAGAATAAGTCATATATTTCCAATAACATATTAGATGAGGCAGACATACATAGGTTTGGTTTAATGATATGCCAAATAATAGCGATTGAACGCAATTCTTCAAACCTTCTCAGGGATGAACCGCTAAACGTATTACGTGATATAAAGAAGGATAAAGTTGACAACTCTTCCTTGAGATTTGTTAGGTAGGCAGATTCCACCTCCACATTTCTATTGAATGTGAAATTCGATCCTTAATTGCTCGTGTATACATACGACTGTTCACTGAGGTTTTACTGTATGTAAAAAACCGCCTTTTACACCATCATCCTTCATACGGGTAGAAGCATAATACTATGCAAGTTAGCGTCGGTTTCTTTTACTCGGCAGATAGATAACTGTGGAAATGTAACCGCGTTCTGTGAAAAGTCTTGAGTTCTTCTTTGTCCTTTTACATGGTGCTGGATAGTATTGAAGCAGATAGCCACTTGTAATTGACACCTGCATTGGAAAAGCATGAGTCACAATCTACGCCGCTAGACACATTAAAAACACATACAAGACACTTGCAGATACATTAAAAACTTGCAAAATATTGCATTGCTTGAAAAATTTGCTCTATACTTATCAGGATGCATATTCCGAAAATATCGACACTTACTAAAATCAAGTGGTTGTTCCAGGTCATAGTATACAGCTTAGCTGGGAGATTAAGTAGCGATTTAGATATTGGTATATTTCAGTCATATAGTTTTTCCAAGGATGCAGATCAGTTTATTATAAAATCAGCAAAGGTACCAATTAACTCCTAATTCTCATATATATTCTTTGGTAAAGGTAATTGTGGAGCAGAATCCAGGAAGAAGGAAGAGATACGCAGTTGTACCATCATGGGAGGCGTGCTATCAATCAACCAGCCCATTTCTCGGCATCTAACTCACACTCTGAGTGACCCGTCTATGTATCAACACCAAACTGTTGGGGTCAACAATATGGGTGGCGGGGTTTGCGATTCCACCGGAGGTGAGAATCCCTCAAGGGTAGCAGACTACTTAAAACCGGTCGTGTCTGGCATCTCCTCGGTCCCATTAACGAAGCAAATGGCTCTTGGACTCCAGCAAAACATGAATACTGAGTCGACAGTCACTCCACCCGGGGAGGGAAGGATGATGGGGATGCATACTTCGTCAAACGACGAGGTCAGGAACTGGACTAATGCTTCTGAGCGTCAGGAACGATTCCGTTCCGCGGATAATATGGATCTTATCCAGTCTCATCCTTCGGATGATAGCGCACCCACTCCGGTTGATCACATTGTTAACAGCCGTTACACTCCTACGGTAAGTTTCCCTCTTGTACTTTATATTTAACCTGGAAGTAAGAAGAGCGTGTATGTTCCCTGTACAATGATGTGGTATGTATGTGGAGTGTGGAGTCAGTCGTCCTGTTTTCCGTTAATGGGTAATGTTGCAAAAAATGGGTTACGGTGTGACCCGTGGCCATGTTAGGTCGCCGTTCGGTATTTGTGAAAATTGGCTAAAAGTAATTATTATCTCTGTCTTGTATCATCGAGGAGAAAGCTAGCTAGCTGAAAGGTATATGATGATGAATGAAGGACTTCCCCGTGTATTAGTAACTTTACCTTTTGACTTGAATGAATGATTCGTGATCCTAATGTATGGCTTTTGTCATGATTGGAAAATATAAAATTCGAATCTCGTATAATGAGCTGGTAAAAAATGAATAAAAATGAATAAAATACATTTTGTCAAACACATTTTACAGATAATCACGACACCAGCGGACGAAGGAGGTTCAGTTGGTATTGTTGAGAAGTTAGGGGCAGGAATTAGATCTTGTCCTTCAACTCCAGAAACTCCGAATACAACTCCGGCAGTTACACCATCTTGCTCCCCTCAGGTCTATTTAAAAGAAAAGGGGCTTTTCAAACAGAATAATTATAAAATTGTGATATTGGGAATGTTTCACTTTCATTACTGGGAAATATTATTAGCTCAAAGTTTTATGGATCTGCATTCAAATAATTTTTGCAAGTCTTTAAAAAAATACTTTTAAACTGCTTGGGAAACAACATTTATTCTGAAGTAGGCCTCTGCTAAGTAGAACCTGATAATATGATTAAGATTGAGATTTGGATTTTACCGTCGTATCAATAAACAGGATTACGTCATTAGTATTAGTGATGAATGACTCACTATATATGTAGTCATTACGAAACCACGAAAGTTGGAGTTAGTTAGCTATGATTACGTAAGCTAATACTATAGGTAAAATGGTGGTATTTTACTGTACCTCAAAAAAATGTAAAAAATATGGAAGAGATTGCAGAGCTTCTAAAAATACAAAATAACAGTGAACAGTGAAAGACAAGTGAACCAATCTCAAAATTTTCGTGAAAGCATGTCTGCTCAAAATCCAACCACCTCAACCAATGATGTAGATATCTCGTCCTTATTTAATCGTTATTTAACAGAAAGAAATTGAAATATTGAAAATTGCTTCCACAAATTAATACGAAAAAGTTTCTTCTTTCAATTAGACACCTTTTACAAGTTAATTGCACTTCACTTTGCACCCTTATTTTTTATGATTGCTTTAACTAAATCAATTCTGACAAAGGCTCAAGAGCTTCAGATAAGTAAAATCTATTATCAATTAAACAAATTCAAAGTCAAATTAGTAAGAAAATGCATGAGCATGAGCGCAACAAAAAATGTTGCATTCAAAATATCTTTTGGCACACTCACTATCAAATCAATATGTAAATGAATTCGCATGAATTATAAACTTTCTGAATTCTAAAACTATGAAAAATTATTGCAACTTGGGGCGAAAAATATATTAGCTAATCTATGGGATACTTAATAATTGCTATAAATGGTATATGTTTTAAAAATCGTTTTTTCTTTATATTTAGATCGCCCGAAGAGCTGGCAATCCCTTTTTCACCGGGGGGTCGGACAATGATGATGGCAACTCTGGAACTAGCAGCTGGTTATTCAAACCAGGGAAAAAAGTTGTACGTAAATGATTTCCTAATTGATGTAATTACTTCCAAAAACCATGGCATTGCTGGCATAAAATTAATGGATTACTTTCGCTAACTATGATTTCAGGGTGATGGAGGAGCATTCCAATCCGACAAGTTGTACGAGGCAAAGGTTGAATTCCAAGCACAACCGAATTCAAAGCTGACCAAGAAAACGGTTCGTTACGTACCTCGCCCATCTGAGTTACGGGAGCTAAACTTCTGGTCTCCAACATCAATGTAGTTGAACACAAGAAAAAAAAATCAGCTCCTCAAAGAGAATCTACTATCCCAAGAAAATTTCGTTAGTCAGATAGAGCAGCGTGTTAGAACATTTTACTTAAAATTATAAATATATTTGTCTAAATATATATCTTTGGCTTGGATGATTATAAAATCTGGGATAGATTATCAAACAACAACCGAGTATTTTGAATTGTATAGATCAAAATTGTGTTTAGACATTCATGTTATTACAAACGTTTTGCTTTTACAGACGTTTTACTATTACTAACGTTTCTGTATTGGTTATATGCATGCTACTTTGAAATTTCTCTAGTAAGTAGTTTTTTTTTTGACAAAATATTTCTGTGTGACGTTGTCCGTACATCAAGCAGTATAAGTATATATTATGGAGCTAAATGCTGCTAATAAAAGTTTCTATTCATTCCATGGCTAGAGTTAGCTTAAGCTCCGTTATAATTCCTTTTTTGTTATTTCTGTTATTCTGTTACTTCTCATTTAATGTGAATGTGTGAGATATGAATGTGAACTTGTCGCCGTCTAGTACGTATTTAAGTGTGACAGAGTGAATGGCAGTAAATCAATACACTAATTTGTTTCCTGATAAAGATGAGTTCGAAATAAAATCAATTATTCTCTTGGTACAATCCAATTAAAACGTAAAAACATACCAAAGTTATTTATTGATTAGTTTCTAGAAAAATCATGCATTCATTTCATACAAACAACACTAATTTGAAAAAAATGCCTCAAAATTCAAAACAACAGAAAGCTTATACAATTTAACACTGGATTTTACCAGTTGAGAAGGATCTTTTTTACCACTTTTTTCAATTTTCAAAACAAAAAACAAGTATCCCATACTAACAATAATAATTAATTTCATTCATCCCCGCAGATATAAAGATTAATCTATTTTTAACAATACAATTTAGTATAAATTACATCACTACGTTTTGCAATTCTTTTTACCCAATGGAAATTTTTGAAAAACACATTAATTTAGCAAATTTAAACCAAAACACTAAAAACAGAAAGTCGCATATTTTTTTTGCCTTTCCAATAAATATTTTTTTACACACGTTTATAGATTATAGAATAGCGAACGACACGTAGCTTAATTAGTTTTTGTAAAATTAGTTATATGGTTTTAACGGAAGAAGTTACTAACATATTAACGATATTTTTAACGCGCAAACTGTGTCCAGTATAAACAAAGTCCTCATCACAGTTTACAAAACCAAGAGTCTTGACTCAACAAATGCGATGCGATGCGATTACGATTGCGATGGATTATGCGATGACTTAATTAACTACTGTTTAATTGTCTTTTTGTAGACAAGGAACCTGGAACCGTTGAAACTAAAATTACAAGAAAATGATATAAAGCGTTATAGATTTCGATCACAATAATGCGGAGTATTTAACTCATTTTGAATATCTTGTTTGGCAATGCTCCGTCCAATTCATCTGCATCGGCCATACTACCTGTTGGCACCAAAATCTTCCTCGAACCTAGAAGTTCAAATATTAAAAATTTTTACATTAGTGAAACACTTGAAATTGGCACTTTTCTTAAGTATGAGTTAAACAGAAGCTTATATATTTAACTTACGCAGTCTCCCTGTTACGCTTATTCGACCCAATCGAGACAGATGCGCTTGATGAAGTTGAGAGATTAATAGCATCGTTTGCTTCTTCAGATGTTGCTTGTGCAGAACCGTAACATATGATTATCGCGTTACTATCAGGAATGTCATAGGTACCCAATTTATAATCCGAATTAAATGCTGAAATAAAAAGAAACACATACATTAGATTTATGTTTGAGCTTGAAATCCTTATGTCAAAGTAGGAAATAAAATACCTTCATCAACGGCGTCATAGACGGACTCCTCAATATCCTCCATTTTCTGCAGAAATGCTTGATCCTGGATTTTAGGAACGACCGACCGAACGACGATCTGTAGCATGCTTCAATTTCTCCAACTTTTTCTTCCTCGCCTCCCTCCGCGCCACTTCGCGCTCCCTCTGCTGCGCATACCACTTTTTCAACCGTTGCTCTTCATTGACATCTCGAAACCGTCGATTCAACAGTTCTCTCAAGGCGTCTCGATTGCTTTGCTTCTCGATTTGAGCACCAATTGCAAGCAGCATTGCGGCGAACCCTCCATTCCCTCCGAGGATTGCAGGAATGACGGAAACAACAGGAAACATCTTAATATCCAGATTAGCCACTTGCTCATCTTGAGAGAGGCGTTTGCCCTTGTGCTCTAAGTAGAAACCTAAGCCATCATCCCATGCCTCCTGATTTTCCTATAAAAAATTTAACAATTTTAGTAAATTTTTAAATATTTCAACAATGCCATCCTCTTTCTCTACCTCGAATATCAATACCAGTCCAACACTCACTCACATTAACAATTATTAATTAACTAAAATAAAATTTAATTTTCATACCAATTGATCAAAACTATCGCTTTTCAATTCCTCAATAGTAAAATACTTGCCCGCGATGATCACACTCGTAGGTGTTCTTCCTAATATCATCTCCATGATCAAAAACTTACACAAAATATTAACTTTGAATAAGCCGTAGTGTATTTATTTAACTAACTGTATAATTGCGATTTGCAAGCCGGCTGCTGTCAGTTTCTGCACTGCTGCACTGGGTGATTAAAAACTGCAATGAACTGACGTAAAAGTCTAGAGATAGAAAATTTCAAATTACCCGCTGCTCAAAAAAGAACTGGGGTATGCCATACATATTTGCGTGCTTCAAATTACATTGATGTCGGGCTGTGTGCTATGTGTGATCCTGACAACCGACCGACCGTTCATCACGATTGATGACACTAACATGAACCTTTGGATCTTCAGGTCAGCCAACTAGTAATTTTTTAAAAATAGTTGTCCTATGACGGAACTATGAATGCATTTAGAAATGCAAGGAAATGTGGGATTACCTGCGTATGTCATTTATCTATATGTAAACTTTACTCATGGTAAAGTGGAGGAAAAGGTATGCATGAAAATTCATTGGAATTTTCGAAAGCCATAATGTGTTGATAAAAAAACGGGGAAATAATTGCAAAAACAGTACTTTTTCGCATAAATTGAAATATATATTCGCCGAAAGAGTTAGTTTATATTATTCAGTAATATTGCATTGTCTACACAACATAGAAAGATTGACAGAGGGATCCTATATGAAACGGAGCGAGGTGGGGAACAAAAATGTAAACGACAGCTACAGCTATTTTTGGAACGTGTACATCCTACATTTAACTACAATTACTTTTTTTGTATCAATTAACCATTAACATCCGAATAAAACTCAACGTGGCAAACACACACACAGGTAAAGTGTATACATATGAATGCACCCTTCTCGGAAATTTTATATGACACTGCACAAACATATTTTTATACATGACAACTTTCACTAAATATTATGCTATAAAATAATACATTAACTTGACATTAATTTTAACGTTTTTATGCTAAAACGTTTGAACATTTTCCTCACACTAATAATACAACAAATGAAATTACAACGAATAATCTCTCCCTCAACGGAACTAATGTTGGAAGCTTAAAAGCTATATAGCAAGTACTTGCTGAACCGCTGAAAGAACTACAAGTTAAAACATATATACATATAAATATTTAGTACACACTACAAAAATTATAATACATACAGCGAAACGCAACCGTACGCCAAAAGGGCAATACTGAACATTTAACACCTAAGACATTTTTTTTAGTTATTTAAATAAGTATTATTGTGTTTATGCTCTAAAACTAGCGGATTTAAAATGTAAATACACAAAGTGAATAAATTATAGAATTTCGCAGAAAACATAAAAAAATCATAAGTGTAAGTTGCACAAATAATTTACAAGTATTATGGGGGAAGCTAAAATAACAACAAAAAATGCAATACAAATGCAATAGGCCTCTTGAATGTAATCTTCTTTTAGCATTGTCTCTGAGCAATAGATTTCGACACCGTCCAGTAGGAATAGTGATGTGTGTTCACAAGGAAATCCGTGGTTTGACGAAAATCCAAGTACCCAAAGAAGACAGTCTTAAAATACTTTTAGAAATTGATTACATGCTACACAACATGACGTTCAGACTTTGTTCGAAGTTTCATTGTATGTTAAGTTATTTTTTTTTCAGTAGTAGAATATTATATGGTCCTACAAGTTCAAGGCAACTTTCCACGTGTATTAGTACTAAGTTTCTGACTCTAAACTAGAGAAAGAGCTGGCAGGAAGCGGTGTGCTGTTCCCAGACCCGAATACATTTCTGCCGTGTGACGATAAGGATTCTGGTACTTCGTTGAGGACCATGTCTCCATAAAACTTCTTTTGCTCCATTACTTGGGCCATGAACTCCACCTCCAAGCGCTGATGTTGGGAAATTACCAAAATAAAATAGTCAATATCTCGATGTTAAATGAAATCAAAAATGGTAACAGCTACTTTAAATATTAGTGGTAAGTTTGTAAATGCTTACCTCTAATTTTGCAGGTATTTCAGTTTTAAATGCTTTCAAGTGCTGCGAAAACATTTCATCCAACTCCTTCAGCTTCAATTCCTCGTGTTGAGTCAAGAGGGCTCCTAAGAAATATGAGTTTGTAAAAGTCAGCAATTCGAGTAATGTTTAGCATAAATGTTATTATTATACTCAAACTTGAATTTCTAGCAAAAGACTTACGCTTTTCATTTTGGAGTTGCTCCAATTCCCTCTTGGCAGCGTCACTACCTCCTCGCATTTCGTCCGACTGACGAATATGCTTATCATCCAGGCGCTGCTGCTCAGCTTTATATTTCTTCTTTTCTTGTTCTTGGAACTACAAGGACATAACATATTTTGATTAATAGAACTGCCGATTTCCAAAATTCCTTGATTTTAAATCCATGGTAGTACCTTTCTGAGACGTTCCTTCTCCTCTTCTGGGCCAGACGGTGGAATAGAGCCTGGTGCATGAATCCTGAGGGATTCTCGGAACATCATTTCTCGTGTCTTCATTTCACTTCGTATGCGTTTTGGTAATGCTCGCTTTTCAGCGGCTTGTCGTTTCAAAAGTTCATCCTCTTTTCGACAACTGACACGACGATGATGCTCCAATTCCTTTTCATGTCGTATCAGCATCTAACAGGATAAGAGTAATTTGTTATTTTGTTGCTCATTAATTAAGTTAATCAACCTTTTGTACTTGTGCCTTAATCTACTTAATCAATTTTACTACCTGCTGTCGTTGTAAATGGAAGCTTTCTTTTATCTGCCTTTTCTTTAACTGGTGGCGTTCCTTCATATGGGATTCTTCCAATTCCCATAATGCTTTATTATGTTTGCGAATTCTCTGCATTAATCAAACATATTATTTTTAGTTCTACACATTAAAGATTCATTTCTCAAGAATACATTTTTAGTAACTCAAAGTCAAACCTCATGTCTCTGCTCTAAAAACTGTCTCTCCATTGAAGCAATTCTGGATCTGTGAATTTCATTTTCACGTTTCATCCTTGAATCATGGTTTTCATTCAACTTTTCTAAAAACTGTCGTTCCTAAAAAAATAAGGTTTGAAACATTACCACCAAAGTTCTAATTCAAATGTACTCAAATTGTGTGCTAGTAATCTTTTCCACATCTTACCCTGACGTTTTGATCTCTATCTAACTGTTCCTTCCTAGTCCGCCATGCATTCTTTCTTAAATCTTTTGGCATTTCGTCAATTTCTTGCTTTAGCAGTTTCACCTCTTGCTTTAGTCCTTCACGGAATAATCTCATTTCCTTTTCCTGTAATGATAATAATATCCCATTAGTCAATGAATCATATTTTATTACTTGTGCGCTACCGTTGGTGACATTCAATTATTTGCCAGGCATACCTGATCTGCTCGAATCCGTTTCGACATCTGACGCAGTTCATTCTCTTGTTGTTGCTCAGTCTTTTCAACCAACTGCTTTTGCAATTTCAATTTTCCTTCCATTTCATTTTCAAACGTTCTGATTAAGGTAAATTTCTCGTGCTCAAATTTCTTTTCCTGTTTGATTATAATATTATAACATTTTTTACAACAAGTCTTTTATTTTGGTCAATTGATAAACTTGATTTGAAACCAATTATTGTATTTACCTGTGCTTCTAAAGCCATATGAGCTCTAAGATTCAAATCTTGACACTGTTTCTGCTCTTGCTTCTGCAAAAGTTTAAATTCTCGTAATTCTTGCTTTCGATTCAGATGATAATTTGTAACAGAATCATCATCATCCCCATAGATGACTTTTGAAGTTGTGGTTGTTACGATAACTCCATCAACTTCAAATTTCCTAGTTCGTTTCCGCGTCTTCTTCTTATAATTTAGTTCTTCTCTTGCCCGATCACGTTCCTGTAATAATAACAGCTTGTTAAAAAAATAATCGCTCCCAACAACTAATAATTTGAAGGAGGAAAGGATACGATGAAATAAACGCGGTACCTTAGAGTCTGTTTTGCGCCTCAGGATAACTGGAACTTCCTCTTCTACAGCAACGGTTGACTCCGACGAGGAAGGTGTATGTGTATGATTTTCCTTATTGCTATCCTGACTAACAGATGTAGAAATGGACTCTGCGTCTGATCTATCTCCAGTATGAGCCCTACTTTTGGAATATTTTGCGTCTCCATTTTCAGCTCGTTTGGGTTTACCAGATCTGTCCAAACTAGAGGAATTAGGTCTTCCCTCCTCCTTTGAATGCAATGGAATGTCTTTCAGTGATGATGATACTGCAGAAGCTTTCAAAGATCTGTCAGCTTTTCCTCTCCCCTACATTAATTGTTTCCAGATTATTGTAGTACGTAAATACGTTTACCAATTGTAAAAGAATGAACGACACAAGACAATTTTAATTTTTAACATTGACAAATCAACATACGTTTCCATCTGAATACTGTTGGCTTAGAATGTGTCCATCTGAAATCGGCCTCGACTTTGATCCCGTGGCCGCACCTTGTCTCCTTTTGACTGCCACATGATCAGAAGCTTCAGTTGAAGAGTTTTTCGTATATTTGGGTACCATTAAATCAGGCACGGAATCAACATCGGTGGACTCTACGGTGGTCCCTTCTACAACCACTGATACCGGAGCATCTAATAAAGTTACAATAATAAATCAATTGTAAACCATACAATGACAACAGTGAATTTTGCATATAACATAAAATTGCTAGCAATTCAAGTTTCATACCATTCGTAGGCTCAGGTTCCACGACAACAGCACTGATGTTATTTCTTGAATCATTCCAGTTTGCTTCATCACCCACTGCAACTACTGATATATGGCTAATGTTGAGATCTATAAAAAGTTAAATCATGGTTACTGTCTACAATTTCAGCAGGATATTTAAGGCAGCAGATCTAATATTTATAACTTAAAATTGATAAAAAATAAATATTATCATACTTTGCTCGTATATATCTACAGGCGAATGCCGATCGGTTAGTTTCACTGGGTTCAATGGACTTAAGACAACAACTTCGCTGTCGTCCAGCTTATAGACCTTTGCAACATCAGTATCTGTTGCACTTGGACTTAAAGACGGCGGCGGAGGAATGTTTGATTCATTAGTTTTCCTTCGACCATCTTCACTCGGTGTATCATTGGAACTTAGCCAGGTTTTGTTGGTGCTATTAGCTACCACAACAACCTGGTCAGATGGGGATGTAATTGATACATTGTAATCTTCTTTAACAGAGGGTGAGCTAACTGTGACAATTGTCGAAGAACTTTCATTGCTCAATATTTTTACGTCATCAGTGCTCACATTCACTACATTGACAGGGTCAACGAGGGCAACAGGTACAACAGTTACTGCATCTTTTGAATGCTTGCTTCGACCCTCCTTCTTCTGTTTGATAACTTTGCTGTAGATATGGTTTGTTTGTTCTGTTTCGACAGTCTGTGATTGCCGCTTACCAGATTCTACAGCTGCTGGTCCTACATATCAATCATATAAAGATTACATAAATACATGCATACTATTTCTTTAGAGTGAATTCAAATGCGCAGTTGAAGCTTCATTTTTTTAAATAGAGACTTACCATTTGAACTAAGGACATCACTGGTTTCTGGTTTTCCTTCATCCACAGACTCCAAATTAGTGTCACGATGGGACGTCTTGGACGAGGTAGCTTTCTCAGACTGGCACGGTATAGACGTTACAATTTTGTGATCAACAGTGTCATTCGCAATTTCCAGATCGGTTTCATCCCTCTGGGATTTTGAAACCATGTTTGGACTTCCATTAACAACAACACGTTTACTTTGCTTAGTATCATGAACTGCCGCGGTGTGACTTGAATCTTTGTCGTTTGAACTCGCATCAGTAGTAGTACTGCTGTCGTGAACTGCTTGATTTGACTTTCTACTCTCATTATGCTCATCCACTGTGGTTGACTGCGGATGACTCGACTTTACCTTTTGCTTGTGCGGAGTTGGACTAGAGGTACTTTTCAGGTCACTTCTTTTTGGATCCTCAGCGGATATATTTTCTATGATATTCATATCACTAGTAGTGGAAGTTGTAGTAGTAACGGATGACGTGGTAACAGCAGTAGTCGGAATAGAAGTATGATGCATACTTTTGTCGGAGGGATCATTTACTGACGATTCACCGTTAGCATGTAATGGCACATTAGCTGAACTATTTCTATTAACCTTGTTGTTAGCGGAATTTTGTTTCGCAGCTTGTTTATCAGGGGCAGGGGGCTGAGGAGCTGGACGCTTTTCTTTCACCTTTTTCTCTTTGTCTCTTTCACCCTGGGAGGGAGAGCCTTGCTTTGTACGTTTTGGCTGAACATCCTCCTCCCCAGCAGCACTCCGCTTCTCCACACTTGCATTTGACAAGGGTGGTGTATCTGGTAGTACGAAAGCGGCTTGATCCGATGGAGTCACGGGAACTATAGATAATATAGAATAAAAACGACATTTAAATTTTTACCCAATACAAAACTAACTTTCAACGCTTTCAACAATAATTCACCAAAACATACCAATATCTGAAGAATCTGATGCGTCCGCAATTTCCATTTGAAGCTGTGAGGACCTCTGTAATCAATGAAATAATAATCAATGATTTCCAAAATAATACTTTAACTTTGTTACACTCTTAGCCATATTTTTGGGGATCTTTATCAAAATGAAAGTCGCATTGCTAAAAGAAGAAAGAGAATCATAAAGCAACTTTTCCTTTACATGATCACAAGTTACAATTAATTGCAGCAAACATTCAATTGCATTCAAATTTCGCAAAGGTTTAAAAACCATAATGATCTAAATTAGGCCACCAATCACATTAGTTTCAAATTACAACACTCTGACAATAAATTACTACAACCAATGTGCTTTGGTCAACACAGCAAAAAAGGCAAGTAAAAACTAAAATGAAAAAATAATACAAACTAGAGAAGGTCCAACTGCTGAGAAAAATTACAGCTAAGTTACATTCAAAAGTTAACCGTTGATTAGCGAATGAGCAGAGCTAAATATTAATTTCAAATTCTTGGAACTAGTCCAACCGGACATGCTGAAATATAGCTAGATTTAGTAGGTCTTAGTTGTTAGTCAACTTTACACCACTGAAAATGTAAAATACCATTACATATGCAAATAAATTTTTGTGCTGTTTATCTAAAAATGAAAAAGAAAAAGTCTCAAAAATATAAATGTGTAATCTATTAATTACTCTGATTGTTGGGGTGAGTTAACGATGAAAACTCTTTGACAGTCGTACCGTACGAGAATACAAATTTTAAATGTGTTTCTAAAGTTTTGATATAAGCCTTGAAACACTTTTACATTGAAATCTCGGTATATCGGAATCGTCGCAGAATGTTGGATATTTTTAAATAATTGGGGGTTATAAAACTCTCTTTGAGTGTGTGGGTTCAATAGGACAGTCAAAGACCTTCCCGCGAGTGCAAACGAAACGAACGAAAACAATAAAAAGTACAAGAGCATGATTATAAGACCCTGAGAGTTTGGAGAGGTCTTACCGGCCTCAGAATCAGCACCCTCAAGTCGACTATATCTTGTTCGACAGTTCTGATAGAGCAGAAGTAGGAAAGACATGGAAAAGGAAACGAATATAGTACACAACACGAGATCATTCACCTCTAAATATAATAAAGTTTAAATTACGATTTAAAGATGGTTGATGGTTTTTGCAAAGTAATTTTAAGCTGTGACTTTCAACCTCTCAGTGACAGACTGGGAGTTTATAACAATACGACACACATAGAAAGCCAGAAACATAATGTGGACTTGTTCAATTCTGAAGGATAACAAAAGTCAAACTGTACCTCGGCCAAATCGTCTTCTATAACTTCCTCCACTACCTCAGCCTTGAATTCTGCAACAAGGTCACGAACAGGCTTCGAGTCTGTCGCTCTAGTTATGAAGGGATGCTGTAAGGAATGATAAACAATTATATTTTAAAAAATTCTTCCGTACTACTTTAGAGAATGTTTTTAAGCCATTATTGCATACATGGAGTAACTCCTGGGCAGTTGGACGATTATGGGGATCCTTAATCAGGCACTTTGTCAGGAACGAATTAAATTCAGGCGTGTGCGCAGTTGGCTTTGTTAGCTTTGGTGGATCACCACGTTGAATTTTTAGTACCACCCTCATTGGGCTCAGTTCGTGATGTGGAGGTTCCATCTCAGCACATTCGATTAAAGTTATACCAAGTGACCAAATATCGACCTAACCATGACGTCAAATGTAAGGAAAGAAAGTGTTATAAATAATTCATGAGGCTCGAGGCTCGGATTTAAAAAATACGACAAATATTTTCATTCCTAATTTGAAGCTATACCTTATAATCGTACGGATTGTCCTTGAAGGTCTCACACATGACCACTTCCGGTGCCATCCAATAAGGAGTTCCGATGAACGTGTCATGTTTCTGAAGAGTATACTTGTTTTTGGCAGACACTCCAAAATCCGCTGTGTTGATATAAAACATTATCATTAGGCAAATAAGAAAAAATAAGAATCAGAAATATGTCGAATGTGTAATTTCACTTAAAATGTATTACCTAGTTTTACTCCACCTATTGCAGTAACTAAAATATTACCGGCCTTCAAATCTCGATGTATCACTTTATTATCATGAAGATAGCTCAAAGCAAGGCATAGTTGAGCTGCAACGTAAGCAATTTGCGATTCTGCGAGAGCATGATCCAATTCAACCATTATTGTATCCAAGGCACCCCCGTCACAATACTCCAACAAAAGCTATTCATTCAGAAAGAATAAAACCGTATCATAAGTCTTGTGTTTACACAACTCTGCTCATATATTTATTGGCTGGCAACTGTCCAAAAATAATTTTCAAATACTCACCCAAAGCTTGCTGTCAAAGCAATACGCGTCAAATAAAGTAACGACATTTGGGTGTTTGCAATCAGCGAGGATATCTATTTCAACACGAAAATCGTCTAAATCCTCGTCCGTTTCCAAACGGCACATTTTTGCTGCAGCCAGCACCCCAGTCTCCCTGTGTTTAGCCTGAAACAAGATGAAAATTTTTATTTAAATAATCCTTCACATTTGACATTTAACTCCAACCGCAATTAAAAGTTTCCCTACTTTACCTTGTAAACCTTGCCGAAAGCTCCGTCCCCAAGCTCGCCAACGAAATCCCACTGAAGTGTGGGATCTGCCTCCATACGGAGGCAGGCTGGAAGCTTCTTATATCGACTCCCATGAGTACTTCCATCTCCTCCCCGGCTGATCCCACTCCCAAAGTTGAGGACCTTTTTTAATCCACTTAAGAACGACATTGTTGCTCCTGATTTGTAATGAGCAACTTATCAATCAAGTTCCTCATCTGCTTCACACCATTATGCGCGAGACGTCCAGAACTTTTCACATGGACGATGAGTCACCACCACACACAAGGTTATCTTATTTGTCTGAACAACGGAAAAGGCAAATCGGTACTGTGCTATAAGAAAACTGCATCAATTTATAAAAGCGACAAGTAAAAACTGTTCATTTCCGCAAGTCCCCACTCTATATCGTAGCAACCAAACGTAGCTGTCACCGACGAATATTTAGCGGCTCTCCAGGAACTGGAAGCCTTCCTCCATTAAATGATGAATGATAAAAAAATCTACGAAAAAACACCACCCGAGGCACTGCACAGCTGAGAGTACATCAGCAAATGACTCATTTATACAAATAAAACGATTCTTCAACCCCCAACCTCCCTTCGGCTTCGGTTCTCGTACTTATTTCTAACTCACAATTAGTGTGAGTCTAACTACTCCTTATAGTAAAAACGGAAGACAACGATTGACGATTAGGTTACAATGCTTGGCATAATTCTTCAAAACACATTTTTTGAGCCATTTATTAGTTAAAAGTCGATCCCATATTACGTGATGATAACTTCATCCTTATCATCTATCAGTCTATTCGTTTTTTAACTCCAAAAAGCTTGCTTCGCAATCAGTCCAACCCAATAAATCTAAGCTTTCTTTATGTCCATCATCATCCCAGCTAAGAATTACACTTCACTTATAAAAATAAACAAGTCCAACAAAGTCAACATTTCACTCCATCCACCATCCTCCACTCCAACAACCCATTGGCTTTGCAGATGAAATGGAATTGTTGGCTCTAGGCTCGGAGTTGGAATTTGGAAATTAATTATATTTATTTAATGACGCAGTCTGGTCCAAAACAAGGCTCATTCAAACCTCCGTCCTACATTTTCCCCAATAAAAATCCTCTCAACTCAGATGTCAATCCTCAAGCCTTATCCGTCAGATGAGATAAGCTAAGCTGTCACCTCTCATATGTTATCTTGTATCTCTGAGTTAAAGAGCCCACTAATTAAATTACAGATTAAAGATGATGATAATGACACTCAACTTTGCCAAATAAAAAGGACCATCACTCCAATTTGGATAATTTATTTTCCCCTTCCACATCCGCCTAAACCTAATTCTATGCTCATTAAAAATAATGGAAGAACATTGACGGGTTTTTTGGGCTACAAAATATATCCCTTATCAAACCAGGATGATAACTACAGCAATTAGGCAAAACTATTGAGTCCCATTAGCTTTTCCCTGACTAGGATTAAAAAACACACTAAAAAAACAACATTATTCATAAGTTTAACAAAAAAACGGGACGACTGCTCACTCATCTTCCTAGTTTACCACCAGTATTATAATTATAATTATATCTGTGCCCTATCCTCCCTATATCGGTATAGTTGTCTGTGTTGTTGATTGTGTACAAATCCAATTAGCTCGATAGTAATATGCATACGGCATACGGACGGATAGGGAAACTGCAGAGGAGGATTGGACATGCCCAGTCATATAAGAGCTATACAATGTTGCGGCTCCTTTCCCCATCATTATTTGTATGGGAAGGGATTGGGGAAAAAAAGTGAAACAGGACATCCTTCTACAACAGCAGGTGCATGTTTTGATACACTGACGGGATAGAACTGTCATGAGTAGGTGCATAATAGTTTTTACGTGCTGCATTATTAACAGTATACTTTGTATACTATGGTGATGATGATGATGCAGTGCAGTGGATTAGCATAGAAAGGTTAGGAGGAAAGGAGCTCTGATCTCACTGAAGAAAAAACCTTTTCCCACTTTCAATCCAATGTTTCCTCTCCTCATCCTACTTCAATACGAGTGTAAGAGAATGTTCATACATTACGCTGTCACATTTAGAGGTCTAATCCTCTAATGTAATTATTCATAGAAACGGTATTGGCTGCTTTCTCCGTTGAAGAAAGTTTTTATGGGAATGGTTCCGGCAGAGTGGGGGAAAGGGACGAAGAACAACTAGTGATGACGTAATGCAAGAACTGCGGAGAAGTAACTTCTTCGAAATAACAGTTCCTAATACATATAGCATTAGGAGTTATAGTTAGTAAAAACCCTGTTTTTTTCTAATGTGTGGGGTAAGGATGTATGAAAATGGGGTTGAAATTGGAGTTCGTAGAAGTGGATGGACTCAGGGCATGCATGGTAGAAATGAAGGATCGGCCAAGAAAGATACGCAGTGGAAGTATCAAATGTATTATGAATGAATGCATTCATAACAAATATGTATTCACATTCCATTTATCATCATCATCATCATCTTGCAAGATTGAGATGATGATGAGCAGTGACTAGTCAGTGTATTGAAGCTGGTATGGAAATACATGGGATAATCATAATCTTCAGTTTAAGTCCCGTTTCATTTAAGACATGTATTCTTTCTTATGTTAAGTTGGTAGTCATTCATTTTAAAGTCTGCTTCTTTCTTGGGATCGGTTTCGCTTATTTGCTGAATGAGTCGATGATGCCTATGCAAATGCACGCACAAAACGATGTATGAGACATGGGACTGCAACAATGCAATTTGAAGAAAGATAAAGTAGCAGAAAGCAGAGACGTACATTGATGGACGCCTTACTAAATTGTTTGCTTGTAAGAAGGAAAACAACGCAATAAAGAATTAAAACAATTCAAAACTTTGAGAGAAAAATGTTGAGGAATTGAATTTAGAGATGGTATATGAAAAAGATTGTCTTTAATGTCGAACTTGTTAAGCTTGAGCAAGTTAATTTTTGTCACAGAATACGGTCCGAATCTATTGGACTAAAACATCATACATTCATGATCAAGTATTGGCTTAGCTGCGGCTTGGCTGTCAACCGACTAGTTTCATGAATGGGGTGCCATTACTATGAAAATTTAATGCTCATCAGAATGACTACTCATAAACTTACGCAGACTCGGACGCATATGAAATGATACTTTGTTCTGGCATGACGCACTTTTGCTTGCTGCACTTATGATATCATCATATCATCATCCTGTCATAAAAATGACAATGACTAACTGGTCACTGGTCAGCGCTACGTATTTGCTGGGATTTAATGCTAGACTATCGTCTCACAGGATGGCGCGCGGGATGAGGTTGTTCGAAGTTGGACGGGTAATTTTTGCAAACAATACATAATGATAAAAATGTAGCCTGTTGTAAATTCAGAACATTACTTGTTAATTAATAGGGAAAGGCTCAACTGCAACCACTTTCATGTAGTTAACTGTGTCCATGTCCAAATCAGAATTAAATACATTCATCATCAGTTCTCCAAACTCATGTGCCTAAAAATTGCGTATGGAACTTGTTAAGATTTAGTAGCAAATTATCTTAATATGGCTTAATAGACAAAAGCACTTGTAGCGCCGCCACAGCATTAGGTAGTGAGGCTATGCTATGCAGGTGAGCCTATTGTTGCACAGCGTTTATCATGCGTTCTGATATTCTACCCAACTTTGCTCTCAAAAATTACATCTCCTCGCATGATACAATTTCCCATTGTTGGCTCGTATTGTTGCTGGCGTTGCGTTGTTGCGTTTAGACCTCCCCTCCTTAATACCCTTTCGTATGAATCACTCGCGTTTATTATTCATAGATGAGATTGCGAACGCTTCTTGTACGCAATGCATATAAAACGCTATCGTAATCAAAGTCTACCTGCGCCAACAGCGTGTTGAGAGATGAGAGAAATGGATATGAAACTGAGGCACTCCACCGCTTCTCGAGTCAGTTGAATTTAGACAGAAAGCGAAGTGAGTGTGCGTCGTGGGGAGCTCATTTTTTAAAAATCAATTATTATGATTACTTCAGTTAATCCCCTTTTCTCCTTCCGCTCCACTCATTCCTACAATTGGTTTTGTTGCAGTTTGACTGCACGGACTTCCGTATTGTTTCAGTCGGCTCATTGTTAAGGAACAGGTTTGTTTCGTTGGATTCTTCAAGCATGAAAACGTGAAAGTTAATTCTATTAAGAATTAATCTGTTACCGGAATGAACATTTTTTTTTGTACGAATTAAGCTGGAATTAAAAATATAAACCTAGCACAGATATTTAAGTTACCGGAGTTGCAAGAAATTTTCTAGGGTGGCTCAAGTTGCCCCTGTTGAGGTGCACAACTTTGCAAGCTTTAGTTACTTTGTGTGTTGATAACTTGGATTCCAATTTGAAGACATACTTTTCTTAGTGTTGAATTGACTTCAATCTGTGAGTTTTCCAGGCGGCATTAGTTGCTAATTATTGCCAATACATATCATGGAGGATGGACAAGCCTGAAAAAATATAGGTAAGTAAACGCTACATATAAAAAACATTAAAATTCAGGGATTTTTTTAACTAAATAAATCAAAATTACATTCGCAAAATTTTTCACCGCAATGCTAATTCCCATGCTAAAATGTTCACCAAAACAAATGCTAATTCCCATATAAAAAGGATCGCGCAAAACTCATGCTAATTCCCATATAAAA